>CM055123.1:316103435-316110084 GCA_029206835.1 Rana muscosa | reverse complement strand
GGGAACCAGTGACAAATACAGTGATCAGTGCTAAAAAAAAAAAAAAAAAAAAAAAAAAAAAAAAAATGCACTGTCACTGTACTAATGACACTGTCAGGAACGGGGTTAAACATCAGGGGTGATCGAATGGTTACACCGAAACACTGGCCAGGCACACATTTAACTTATGTGCCTGGCCAGTGTTTCGGTGTAGTGCGGGAGGTGCTTTTACTAAAGGGAAGAGATTTTCTTTTTCCGCAAAGCAGGGAATAAAATCAATCTATTACCTCTCCATTAACAGGACAGAGCTCTGCCTTGTTTACATAGACAAAGCTCTGTCCTGTGTAAATTCATGACGATCGCCGGGTGCTAGCGGTAATCCGTTGGCCGGCATCCGGTGATCGACATTGGTGTTTAAATCCCAGCACGGCTGGGTGGCTGGCGGCGCGCGCCCAATAGCCGAGGCGCTGTATATCTAGGTTATACGGTCGGAAAGCGGTTAAAAAGGCAAGCCCCACCGCTGTCACACAACAGACACTAAACCCGCATGCTAAAAAACGGATCTTTTTAGTGTGCAGCTAGTGTGAGCAGGCCCCTAAAGCCCAACGTAATGACAGGGCGCCACTGTCTGCAACATTCTCCCGGGAGTCCTGCCCTGATGATGCATCCCTGGGGGCTCGTCCGGGAAGACTGGTGCTGGTTAGCTACAATAAGTCTTCTGAGGACAGCGTCGTAGAGTAGTTGAGTATTTCAGTGAGACCTACTATTATTTTTATTTATAAGAACAATTACTTATTTTTTTAGGCAGCTGGAGTGCTTTAAATCTTATTTCACACAAACAGGGAACCTGTACCCAGGGCCGCCATCAGGGGGGTACAGGCAGTACACCTGGAAGGGGCCCGGATGGCAACCCCCCTTTTTTTCATAAAAATATATTTTGTTTTATTAATTTTTTTATATACTTTTTTTTTGTAAGGGGCCCAGAGGTCCCCGGGGCCCCGGATGGCAACCCCCCCTTTTTTTTGTTCTTTTTTGTTCGTCAGCACCCAAAGCCCACCTGACAATTTGCGGCAGCAGCACTCCCCCGCTTCTCAATTCGCGGCTTCCCCCTCCCCGCTTCTCAATTTGTGGCGGCGGTGGCGGCAGCACCCCCCCCTCCCGGTTCTCCTTTGCTCCAGGGGGGCCCTATGCCTGAAGCTGTGTAAGGGGCCCCAAAATTCCTACCCAGAGGAATATATCCGATCATTGTTGACTTTTCTTCGGGGTACCACCAAGAATTATGGCATCGTGGTGGGGGCAATGCCCATATCCCAAGTCTGAGCCAAAAACCAGGAATACCTGGGAGGTTGCACTTCAGAAGCCAATAAGTACACAATAAATAAAAAACACACACACCAAATAAACCTAAGGACAGTCATGTAAGTCCAGCCTGTTGAAGATCACTCTGGGTTACTGACATTTGTGGAAAAGCTGTGGGCTCCAATGCAGAATTATATTACCGTATATACTCGAGTATAAGCCGAGTTTCTCAGCCCTTTTTTTAGGGCTGAAAATACCCCCCCCCCCCCCCCCCCCCCTCGGCTTATACTCGAGTCAGTGTTTTTTTGTACCTGAATTCTTGACAGTCGTCCATTTTTTTAAAAAAGTCGCGGCTTCCTCCTGGCGTTCCGTTCCGCGATAGGCGTTTGACACTGGGTTCCGCCCATCACGGAGGTCCTCTCATCCTCGGACAGTTTCCCAGCAGACTCTGTGTTTAGTGTTCCGCCAATCACAGACGTCCTCTTGTCCGAGGATGAAAGAATGTCCGTGATTGGCGGAACACTCAACACAGTGTCTGCTGGGAAACTGTCCGAGGATGAGAGGACCTCCATCATAGGCGGAACACAGTGTCAAATGCCTATCACAGAACGCCAGGAGGATGCCGTGACTTTTAAAAAAAAAATGGACGCCTGTCAAGAATTCAGGTACTCAGGCACAGTGAGACTGCAATGGGCACAGTGAGACTGCAATGGGCACAGTGAGGTATGGCACAGTGAGGTATGGCACAGTGAGACTGTAATCGGCACAGTGAGGTATGGCACAGTGAGGTCCAACTTTGGGGGGGGCGATTTGAGAGACATCTCTGTGGGTTCATGCACAGATGTCTATTCAAATCACCCCCCCCCCCCGAAGTTGTCCCAAAAGTAGTACAGGAACTACTTTTGCGGCGCCGTAAAGTCGGCGCGGCGCCGTTGTCGGCAAGAGGCTCCGATTTGACATGTCAAATCGGCCCGGTGTGAACGAGGGCTTAAAGCCATTCAGGCCTTCGCTGGAGAGATTTCCCTTCACTTCCTGCCCTGCTGGCAACCTTTTACAAGACAGGAAGTGAGGAAAAAGATAAATAAATCTGCAACAGGGAAACAGACGGCAATACAAAGCTGACAGAGGTTGTAGCATTCCTCTACTCAGCGGCATAGATAAGGTAGGGGGGTCGAAACCCCATCAAAGTGTCCGTGGTGCAGGGCAGCACAGTGCCTAGTGCCGACAGCCTCACTAAGAACCCAGAGCAGGGGCAGTGCAAGGAAAGGTGCTCCTCCCAAGGTCCAGTCATATGGCTTAGCCGAGGGAATGAGTTTTACGGAGGGGGGAGAGCTGTACTGGGGAGTGGGAGAATTTTCCGGAGAGCAATGTTGTGGGAGGAAAAAAAAAAAATCGGTACTATTGGTGAAAGATTGGGGGGGGGGGGGCAAATTTTTTCTTGCGCTGCATCTACTGAGCCAGCTCCATGATGAAGTCAACTGTCAGTTTTGGGTGGACCGCCTTTCATGGTTGGTCATTAAAGATTATAGGGAAGCCCATCAGAAGAAAATTACGAGAGCTGCCACTGCTGACTTGTTTTTGGAAATTTTGGTTATATTAGGCATCTGAACCTTTAAAATAGAAATAACCTCTAGAGGCGGGATTTGTGAGGCAACAATAACTCAGAAAATAACTCAAAATATTTATTTTTACATAATGTAAATAAACAATCCAAAATAGAAAGTAAAAGAGATGCCATCACGTCCCGTCCTCATGGACGGAACGTACGTCGGCCGTCTCTGATGACGCGGCTCCTCCAATTATGCGCCGCCTTCTCGCCATGCGGAGATGGCGGCGTGGGGGAACTGGCGTCACCAATTGGAACAGGTCCAGGTAAGTATTTAAGGACGCCAAGGTGAGCTTATGGCGTCATTTCCCCTCCTCAGCCAGAGAGCTGAAGGAGATATATCGCTTGGCACTAGGAATAGGGGGGCTTATTTGGAGAATACCATGTTCCGGTTACACCAGAATTATCTTTCCCCTTTGGGACTGTAGGCCCGTTTTTGGACCACATCTAATCGGACAACTGGTTTCCTATTTTCTTGTATATATGGGTGAGTGGCTTTTCCAGCACCATCTTCATCCATGAATTTCCTTGGAGACAGTCTTTTCAACACTTTCTCCTCTTCCATCCCCTGCTCATTTTTGTTTTACTAGTATAGCCTTTGCCTGTATTTAAACGCCATTCATTGGACCTCAAGTATCCTGCTCCCCTATGGGATATAGAGACGGAGGATTTCTTTGTTTGTGAGATGAAAAGTGAGCGCCCCCGCTGGGATCACCATGGGAAATGCATCCACCTATTTTTGATACATGAAAAGTGAGTCACTATGAAATTAAAAGGTGTGGGAATGTGATTCTCTTTATTTTGTTTGGTACTTAAAGCGGAGTTCCACCCTTTTTTTATGTTTATTAAAAGTCAGCAGCTACAAAAAGTGTAGCTGCTGGCTTTTAAATAAACATACACTTACCTGCTCCACTGTCCAGCGACGCGCCGCCTGGAGCTCCGCTCCTCTCCCCCTTCCTCCGCCGGCGCGTCCATTCACAGTATGGGCACCCGGCCGTGACAGCTTTCGGCTTCACGGCCGGGCACTCACTGCGCATGCGTGAACGGCGCAGCGCTCTGTGAGTGGACAGGCGATCGCCTGGGACCTGTCACGTCCCAGGTGATCGCCTACAGGGAGGAGCCGCCACAAGGCGATATGACGTATCGCCTAGGCGGCTCCAGGGCGGAAGGAGGAAGTGGGACAGGAAGTCCCACTCCTACTGAAGCCCCCACTCCCCCACCAAAAAAATTACATGCCAAATGTGGCATGTAAGGGGGTGAGGAGTGGAATAAAAAAAAAAAAAAAGGAAAAAAATTGGGTGGAACTCCACTTTAATGGAAATGTGTTTGTCTTGATTTATTGTGGATTATGATACTATATATTATTCCCTGAGGAAGAATGTTTTGCATTTGAAACGCGTTGGCTTACCCGCCTCTACTGACGCTAGTTGATCTGGTGACTGGTATTTGATGACGGATAGTATCATTACAACATTCAGATTTCAAATATGGTCAGGGATGGACTGGCCATCGGGACTACTTGGAGTTTCCCGGGGGCCGATGGCTCAGTGGGCCGTTTTTAAATAATAAAAATTATAGGTGGCCCGTTTTTTTATGCAGAGTTTGGCGGCGGCGGGAGCGTGGCAGCAGACAGCGGCAGGGATTCGGAGAAGGTGGCCAGCTAGGAGGGCAGTTGGATGTAAAAGCCGAGGAGGGAGAAGAGCTCCACCCCCTCCCTGACCACCGAAGAGGCGAAAAGGAGCGAGCGCGGCCACCCCGGCGCTCCCAGAACCTCGATTCCTCCACCTCCTCTCTCTGCTCCAGGAACCATGCGGCCTGAGCCAGAGGGCAGGCTTACTGGGAGCCCGGAGGAAGAGAACATGCGCCGCTGTAAGGAGCAGAGCAGCGGGAGCACTCCCCGGATCAAGAGGGAGACTCGGCGCTGCCGCTGATGGCCATCAGGTACCCGGCATCCTACACAAACATGCCAGAACACTGAGACAGCAGGGGGGTGAGCAGAGGAGGGACTGCAGAAAGGGACAGTGCTATGTGGTCTGTCCCAGCCACCCCCTCTGTCTCTCAGTCCCCCCCCCCCTCTGTCTCTCAGTCCCCGTGTGTTTTAGAACCCCCCTCTGTCTTTCAGACCCCCCCTCTTTTAGCCCCCCCTTCTGTCTCTCGACCCCCCCCCTCTGCCTCTCAGACCCCCCGTCTCAGTTCCAGTGTCACTCAGTCCCCCCTCTTTTAGCTCCCCCTCTGTCTCTCAGCACCCCCCCCCCCCTCTGTCTCATTCACTCCCTGACTCTTAGGCTGATTTCACACTGGGGAGGGCATTGGCGGTAAAACGCTGCTAGTTTTAGGAGCACTTTACTGTCGTCTTAGCTGCGCTATTCGGCTTCTAGCAGGTGCTTTGAACTCCCGCTAGCAGCCAAATTAAAAAGGTAAATGCGCTCGCGTAGCGCTGCTGCCAAAGTGCTTTGCAGGCACTTCAGCAGCGGTGGCCATTCATTTCAAAGGGCAGGAGCGGTGTGTACACCGCTTCTCCACCGCCCCAAAGATGCTGCTTGGAGGACTTTAACGCCCTGGCAGCGCCCCAGTGTGAAAGCACTCGGACTTTTACACTGGGACTGCAGCAGAGGCGTTTTACAGGCGCTATTTTTAGCCCAAAAGCACCTGAAAAACGCCTCAGTGTGAAAGGGGTCCTACACTCACCCCCCTCTCTCACCCACCCCCTCTCACCCACTTTCCCTCAACCCTCCCTCTCACCCTCTCATGATATACAATAATGGATGTAGGGGCCTTTTGGTGGGCATGATTTTTTTTGGGGGGGTAGAATTTTATTGAATTAAAGTGGGCCGGTCTGGATGAAGTCCAGGGCCAAATTTTTGTCCCAGTCCAGCCCTGAATATTGTCCATGTTTTTAATGTTTGTATATCATGACTTTCTATTTTGGATTGCGAATTTACATAAATATTTTTTCTATAATTTTCTGAGTTATTGTTGCCTCAAAAATCCCGCCTCTAGGAGGTCATTTCTATTATAATGTTTAAAGGGATGATGGGAACCACATGTCCTATTCAAGGCATCTGAACCTTTACTGTGTGCATGCTTCTTCCAAGTCAGAGACTCACCAAGTGGTGGGGGAAACATCAGGAGAGCGGCATTGTTTTTAAGATCTATAGGTTAGTTAAAAGGTGATGTATATCTTATGTGTATAGAAGATGGGTGACTCACACCGATTGCGCCAGACAGGAAATCTCCTCGGTCTAAGCTTCTTAAACCCCCCCCCCCCCCCAGACCAATATTAGCTATGAGGAGCAAGACAGCGAAGCCTGAGAAGAGAGCGTACCAGAGAGAGAAGGATTACCCAAGACAAAGAAGAGGGACAAGTACAAACATTGAGCGCCGGCGGCGTCATAAAAACGTGCCGCTTATTCCGAGACAAAAATAAAGTTACAGTATGAATTACAAAAAAGTAACATTGACGTGGAAACAGAGGCAACCTTCGCTACAAAGTTATACATTTTATTCCTCTTTGGATTGGCCACAGACCCGATAACTCTGGACAGGTTTCATTTTAAAGGGCAGCAAAGAAAAAAAAGAAAAGATTAAAAACCATGTCCATAGCCGCCATGTCCCTCAGAACAGGAGGAACGTTCAACTAACCTTAGAAATTATTATTTTGCCGAAAGAGTAGTTGATGCTTGGAAAAGACTTCCAGCAAAGGTAGCGAGACAGTCAACAGTAAGTTTCAAACACGCCTGGGACAAACAGATCTATAGTCAGACA
>CM055123.1:316070935-316098435 GCA_029206835.1 Rana muscosa | reverse complement strand
GCGGAGAATCTAAGAGTCTAGACCCACAATGGGAACAGAGCATAAAGATTAAATAAAAATAATTGAAAGGACAGGAGTTAAAAATCAAGAGGACGAGAGAGAGGGGGGGGTGGGGATAGGGGGGTTTCGGAGTGGAGGAGGGGGGACACTCAGGTTCAACATATGATATATAAACCGTTCGTCTGTATGCTTTTCTGACGCGCAAAAAAAAAAACACGCAAGCTCGGAAACAATTCAACGCATGCTCAGAGGCATAGAATGTAATTTTCTCGGCTCATCCTAGTCTTTTACGTCACCGCGTTCTTGGCAGTCAAAAGTTCGCCGGACTTTTGTGTGACTGTTTGTATCCAACGGGGAAAACCGCTCGTGTGTACGGGGCATAAGGCCTGGTTCACACCGCTGTGTTTTTTGCAGAAAACACGACAGTTCATTGAACATGGGTTTCCTATGGGACATGTTCACATCTATGCTGCTGCGTATTAGGAAAGGGTCAAGAACTTTTTTCAAACGTAAACGGTGCTATTTTGGTTCAATACACTTCAATGGAGAAGCTGCAGAAAAGCATGTAATGTGTTTTTTGCAGGAATTTGTGTTTAACCACGTGCCGACCGCCGCACGCCGATGTAAGTCGACAGAATGGCACGGGCAGGCAGATTGGCATACAGGTACGTCCCTTTAAATCTGCCGCCCATCAGGCGCGCGCCCGCCGCATGCCTCGCGAGTGCGGCTGCGGGTCCCGGGAACTCAATGTTCCCGGGAGTCCCGCGATTGCGGTCGGCAAGGGCAGAACAGGGGGATGCTTTTGTAAACAAGGCATTCCCCTATTCTGCCTAGTGACACTGTCACTGATGACTGTTCCCCCGTGATCCTGCCGCATCTAAACCAATTAATAATAATAATAAGAAGAAGAAGAATATTATTTATTATTAATTCGTTACGTTCCATTCGTTTAGATACGGCATTCGTTATTTTGGATAATTCGTAGCTTCGGATAAAATTCGTAACGATCATAATTATATCCAAAATAACGAATGCCGTTTCTAAACGAATGGAACATAATAATAATATTATTATTTATTTATTATTAATTTGTTAATTAGTTTAGATGCGGCATTCGTTATTCCAGATAATTAGTAACTTCGGATGAATTCGTATTCGTTGGGTTCATAAACAGCCAAATTTGAAAGGAAATTCCAATACCTATAATTGAGGCTGGGTTCACACTTGTGTGGTGCGAATTCCAGCTCTCTTATCTCTGCAAAAAGATAAAGGGAACTGTTCAGCAGATCATCTCAGTTTTAGCTGCGAATTTGGTGACCTGGGAGAGAGGAGGGGGAGGGGGGGGGGAAGTGTAGTGAGGAGAAGGAGAGAAATCCTGTTGAGAACTGAACACTTCTGCGAATCAGATGCGTGCCCATAGAAGATAATGGGCCTGAATTCGCACCTGAGCCGCACCGCAATGCCTAGAAAACGCAACATGTTTTTTTGGACAATGCGAATGCATCGCACATATGTGAACCAGCCTCATTAAAATCAATGTATTTTATAATGTTATGCGAATTGGGTGCGGTTTAAGCCGCAACCAATTCGCATAGGTGTGAACGGGGCCTTAATGGTTATTAGTAAGTTATTTCAGATTTTTGAATTTCCAAATATTTGGAAAAAAACGGGTTTTCGTTAATTCGGATATTTCCGAATTTGTCGAAATTTGTTAAAAACAAATTCAGAACTAAAAAACGGATTGCACATGTCTAGTGTCTGCTTTCAGAAAAATATTTACTGTTTGGGTGGTTTTATGTAAATCTTCAGGCCTAATATATATATATATATATATATATATATATATATATATATTTTTTTTTTTTTTTTTTTTTTAAAAGTGTGCAACACGTTACACCCGGAAAAAAAAAAAAAAAAAAAAAACCTGGCTCCTGACATTTTTTAGCTCCTAGATTCAAATCAAATCTGTAAAGCCCTGTACTAAGTGATTTTCCATGTGTGTTTACTGACCTTTTTACCTACCTATACCATCTGAGTTAATATTTATTCTGCTCCATTATATGACTGACAGTAAAAGTATACTTTGACCGAGTCATAATTATGGCGTGCAGAGTCCCTGGAGGTTGTATTAGAGGCGAAAGTCATAAAAGTATTATAATTAATATATATTATTATATATTTTCTCGCCGACCTGAGTATAAGCCGAGGCACCTAATTTTACCACTGGAAAAACGTATTGACTCGAGTATAAGCCTAGGGTGAAAATGCAGCAGCTTCTGTAAGCGGTTCAACAGTGCCCATTTGCACGCCTCACCGTGCCCGTTGCAACCTCACCGTGCCCGTTGCAACCTCACCGTGCCCGCTGCAACGTACCTGAAATTCTGGACAGGCTGCGGGCGTCCATTTTTTAAAACTCGCAGCTTCCTCCTGGCCCCGTCCCGTCCCATGATAGGCGTTCGACACTGTGTTCCGCTACCGCCTATCACAGAGGTCCTCTCATCCTCTGACCCAGCTTCCCAGCAGACACTGTTCAGTGTTCCGCCAATCACAGACGTTCTTTCATCCTCGGACAAGAGAATGTCCGTGATTGGCGGAACACTGAACACAGTGTCTGCTGGGAAACTGGGTCAGAGGATGAGAGGACCTCCATGATAGGCGGTAGCGGAACAGTGTCAAACGCCTATCACGGGACAGGACCAGGAGGAAGCTGCGAGTTTTAAAAAATGGACGCCCAAGGTACACTGACTTGAGTATAAGCCGAGGGGGGTATTTTCAGCCCTAGAAAAAGAAAAAAAAGAAGGGCTGAAAAACTTGAGAGAGAGCGCGAGAGAGAGGGCGCGAGAGCGCGCGCGCGAGAGAGAGCGAGAGAGAGAGCGAGCGCGAGAGAGAGAGCGCGAGAGAAAGAGAGCGCGAAAGAGAGAGCGAGAGCGAGAGAGCACGAAAGAGAGAGCGAGAGCGATTAAATAAAATAATAATAATATGGAGCCTCTACATTCAAAGGACAGGTGCAATAAGCGTGATGCGGTGCCATTCATTCAAGCATGCACCATGTGCATGTCAGCTTATGATACACTCTTCTCCGACTGTTGACTGCAGGCAATAAGATTGAGCCCCATTAAACAGAAGTACAATGTATTTTCTGTGGACATATATTGAGTATATAGTTCATGGTAACTTTACTATAGTACATTTTTATATACGCCTGCTCTTCCATATTTACATTGCTGTGTTAAATATAGAAGTCTGCAGATTGGCCACTAGAGGGAGCTCTGCATTTGGCTTGATTCCAATCCCCGCTTAATCTGTTGCTGCCTGCGCGCGCGCACACACACACACACACACACACACACACACACACACACACACACACACTATTATCAAAAGTATTGGGACGCCTGCCTTTACACGCACATGAACTTTAATGACATCCCAGTCTTAAGCCTCGTACACATGACTGAGTTTCTCGTCAAGAACCAGCAAGAAACTTGCTGGCAGAGCTTTCTTGCCGAGTAAATTGGTCGTGTGTACGCGGCTTTCAGTTTTCTCGTCAAGAAAACTGGCAAGAATCTTGACAAGAAAAAAAAATAAATAGAGAACCTGCTCTCTATTTTCTCGTCGAGATTCTCGTCGGCATGTTTCTCGATGAGAAAAGTGTGCGTGTGTACACTTACCTGTCGCTGTGGAAACCCGCGCATGCTCAAAATGACTGACGCATGCGCGGTAGCTTCCTAGGCATAGGTAGGGTGTAGCAAGATGGCGGCGACGGCATCGAATGTAAGGAGCGCACGCTCGTCGTAGTCGATGACGTCACCGCGTTCGCTCCATTCAAAGAACCGCGGGTTCTTTGAATCGAGCGTGTGTACACGCGGCCGGGACAAGTTTCTTGTCCAAGAATCTCGTCAAGAAAAAGGACAAGTTTTTTTCCTGACGAGATTCTCGGCCGTGTGTACGAGGCTTAAGTCCGGAGGGTTCAATATTGAGTTGGCCCCGCCCGTTGCAGCTATAACACCTTCATCTCTTCTGGGAAGGCCGTCCACAAGGTTTAGGAGGGTGTCTGTGGGAATGTTTGACCATTCTTCTAGAAGCGCATTCGTGAGGTCAGGTACTGATGTTGGAGGAGAAGGCCTGACTCGCAGTCTCCACTCTAATTTATCCCAAAGGGGTTCTATCGGGTTGAGGTCAGGACTCTGTGCAAGACAGTCAATGTTCCTTCACCCCAAACTCGCTCATCCGTGTCTTTATGGACCTTGCTTTGTGCACTGGTGCGCAGTCATGTTGGAACAGGAAGGGGCCGTCCCCCAAACTGTTTGGAGCATGAAATTGTCCAAAATGTCTTGATATGCTGACGCCTTAAGAGTTCCCTTCACTGGAACTAAGGGGCCAAACCCAACCCCTGAAAAACAACCCCTCACCATAATCCCCCCTCCCCCCCCCACACCATAATCCCCCCTCCACCAAATGATTTAGACCAGTGCACAAAGCAAGGTTCATAAAAGACACTGATGAGCGAGTTTGGGGTGGAGGAACTTGACTGGCCTGCACAGAATCCTTATCAAAATAACAAAGACTCCTCCAAGACAGGGTGACAACCCTCTTTTTGTAGGAGGTGGAGCCTGCAGGGCCCCTTCCCACAGCTCGGCTCCCTTTGTGCAGGGTGACCGGTCTCATCTCCACCCCCTTCTGTAGTTTCCTGCAGGCAGCCTGTAGTAGGTGTGGCCTGCTTGGCCCCTCCCACAGAGCTCTGATCTCTTCTTCAGGGTGACAGGTCTCGTCGCCACCCACTCCTGTCATTTTCTGTAGTGGGTGGAGCCTGCTGGGCCCCTCCCACAGCTCTGCGCTCTCTATGTGCAGGGTGACTGGTCTCGTCTCTCCCGCCCCCCCCCACTCCTTTTACAAGGTCATATCTGGGTTTGTAAAGGAATTTGGTGCACACACGGTGGGATGTTTATCCTTTGTGGGCCATTGAGGAATTTTTTTTAAAATAAAAATCATTTTGCCCAGAGTTCAGCTTTAAGGTTCTGGAACTTTGCAGAATATTTTATTTTTTGAGCCTGGAAAAAAAAAAAAAAAAAAAAAAAGCCGACTTGCTAGCCTTGACATTTAGAGCAATCTACTTCTGCCAGGCCGTTTTATTAGTCTGGTAATGGATGCTGTAAATAAATATTGCATACAATTTCCATATCTCATGCACTCTTTTTACATGTTTTATGGTCATCCTGAGAATCGCTGTATGTACATCCCGGAGATCAGACGTCATAAACATCATAAATATCAATACAATACTACTTCTCCTAAAGCACAAAAAAAATCGACGTTGCCAAGACGCTTTAAAGAAGAGAGACTCGGCTCAATACAGATCAATACAGAGCGCTCCAGTGGCAATGCGTCCATAGAGGGCGCAGGAGCGCCGCCCCCTCTCTCCTATCACCCCTCTATCACCAATAGATAGATTCATGCAATGCATGAATCTATTGCCGCCCCCTATTCAGGTGCCCCCCCCTTGTCGGGCATCTGAATTACAGCAGCGTTTTTTTTTTGGATACGCCCGAATTGAGCCATGGGCTCTAATAGGCTTTCAAATTGGTAAATGCAGTGCGTTCGCTGTTTACTTAGTGTTGTGTTAGGGAAGCGAATAAAATCGCTTTCCTAACACTGACCCGCCTCTCAGCCAATCAGGTGCTCGGGTCTGGTTACCCGTCACCTGATTGGCTGAAGCGACAGGCGCTGTGATTGAGCGCCTATCAGGCGTCCAATCATAGCAGAGGATGGGAAGAGGATTGGAGAAGACTTTGAGGACTCTGAGCGTGGAGGACAGTGCCGTGACCTGAGACAGGTAAGTGTCGGGAGGCACAGTGGCGGCGCTACATGGAGCACAGTGGCGACAATTGATGGGTTTGTTTTTTTCAGTTTGTTTGCACCCTCCCCCCAAAAAAAATTAGAGCACCAGCTGCCACTGGAGCGCTCCCTACTCTCATATATAAAAAGTGGAAGCAGCCCCGCCATCAGACGCCATTCACATGTGAAGTGCAGCATGCTCAGCAAACGTTCAAAGTCTTAAGGCCCAGTTCACACAGGGGCGACTCCTCAAGCGCCTCGGTCGCCTGAGGAGTCGCGTCCCGGTCTGTGCTATGGAACCGTTCTAATAGGAGCGACCCGAGTCCCTCCGACTTAGAAAAAGGTTCCTGTACTACTTTTGGGGGCGACTCAGGACGACTTGCATTGACTTCTATACAGAAGTCATTATGCAAATCGCCTCGGCGGGCGTCTCAAGATCGCGGCGCCGAGGTCGCCCCCGAAGTCGTGCCGCCCCTGTGTGAACCGGGCCTGAGGGCCCGGAAACGTGAATAGGAATGTCCTAAAAATGCACACAAGGCCTCGTTCACCCGGGAGCGATTATGTCCCACGCAGGGCTGCGTTTGTCGGCACAGAGAGATACACAGGTGTTGCGTGCATCCCAGCGCCGGCGTCCCATGGTTGTCTATTGGGACGCACAGCTGCAAAAAAAATAAATAAAAAAAGACAGCCATGAGGTCCCAACTGGACATCCATCTAAGTCCCCAAACCCACCCTGGGTCCCAATAGACAATAAGATGCCAAAAAAAACAGTCACTTCCAGCGCCAAATAGGTCTTCCAATGTGTGGCATAACAGATGACAGACAAAATGGTGGTGTAAAAGGTATATATAGAATCCCAAAACTAGGTGGATGCTTCCTTCCTCAGATGGGGTAATCCGAAAGGAACTACAAGAAAAACAGAAATGGAAGGTGCGCACACCTAGTGCATTACCAGAGATACTTTAATAATAAGATATTTTTGTATAAAAGTGGGTACTCACAAAATGCAACTGACAAAAGGCCATAAACACAGTGCATGGACATGCACAGAACACGGGGTACAGCCAACGCGTTTCGGGGGCGCACCTTACTTCCTCACAGCTAGGCTAGTCTCGCACACCATGGGCAAGCGCTTTTATAGGAAATGGTGGAATTGAAAATGGTGTGTCAATAAGAGCCACGCCCTCAGAGGAGCGGTAAAAAATCAAAATAGTTGCACTAATGTAAAAACAACATAATCCATATATAAAAAAAGTATATATCAAAAACCGTTATGAAAAAAAAAAAAAAAAGGAAAAGAAGGAGAAGGAGAAGGAGAAGGAGAAGGAGAAGGAGAAGGAGAAGGAGAAGGAGAAGGAGAAGAAGTCCATGATAAAATGCACAAATAATTAAATGATAGGTACCCGGTATCTATCTCTGATGGATTTGAATGAACTAACATTATTTGTGCATTTTATCATAGAGTGTTTTTTTTTTTTATAACGGTTACCTTGCGCTCAGAATGCAGGGTTCAGGAGTGCGTTACGCTCAGAATGCAGGGTTCAGGAGTGCGTTACGCTCAGAATGCAGGGTTCAGGACATACACTGACCTACCTGACACATACTTCCTGCACTACTCACCCCCCACCCCTATACACAGTACAAGGTAAAAATCGGAGGATTCATCATCATCATCATCATCATCCTCCATACCTCTCCATGACCTCATCCTCCAGCTCTCCCCAGTACCGGGCAGGCAGTATTGCAGGAGTCTCCGCTATCCAGCCGCTCCTTGGTGTTCCCACCGCCAGTTGGTCAGCTAGCAGTCACTGCATATACTACTATACCCACAGTGCAACTGAACATCCATCGTGCATTGCCCGGCGCAAGGTCTGCTGGGGATGGATTATTTAAGGGGAGGAGGAGCAACGCGCGGTCTCTTTAGACATCGCCCACCCAGCAACTTGGAGCCTGTTCAAGCCTATCGTGTTGGTCTAGGCCGGAGAGTCTGGGCCCACCAAGCGGGAGAAAGCCTGCTGGTCGGAGAAGGAGAGAGACCTCATCCATGGAGCCTGCTGACACCTCGGAGTTCCCAAGAGTCGAGTCACCTTCACCTTCCCTATCGGTTGTCCGGGAGATCGTGGGCTGGAGCCTAGCCGCGGAATCGGATAAGCGGATTGGTCTGGTCGGGTGAGAGAGCACTTGCTCAGGATTCTTAACTGTTTGCTAGGCCCGGGACCCCTTGGCATAGGACCCACCGCCATTACAGCAGTGTGTTGCGCAGTTAGAGTTGGCGCCTAATTGCCTGTGACTTTAGGCCCTAAACTATAGCAGGATTATAGCTAAGGTGGATACCCCATTGGGATCACAAATATAAAAGTGCACCAACGTTGCTAGCGAAGATCCCTTCTATCGGAGTAACTGTGTGTGAAGTAGTCAGGCCTGACTGTAACTCACGGAGATATTGTGTGGGCGCCATATTGCCCACGAGGGGGAAGCTAGCGAGCGTAGTTCTTTTAGAAGACCTTTTAGAGTGTATAAGATTTGTACATCTAGATATTGGTTACATTGTGCATAACGTTGACTTTGCAGGGCCCTGCGTATGTAAATGCCTGTCTGTTAACCTGACCTCTTTTATATCTAGTAAAGATATTTTATGGTTAAGCAAACACGTTGTGTGGAGTATTAACTGTCCCGGAAAGGGAGACGGCCAGCACAGGTACTTTAGTTCTGAACGGTGAATGTATACTGTGTTGTGGTTTTCATTACTAGTAGGTTTCACAATCTCATTTGCTTAACCGCTGTGCCAGTGGAGGGTCAGAGCCAGATTATTTGGGGTTGGCGGCAGTAAGGTACAGGCCCAAATTAATACCTGCAGCTCTCTTAACTGGGGGTAGTGCTACACGAGCTTTGCCATAGGACTTCTATGGAGGCTTTGAAGCACCACTAAGGGCTCATTTACACTTGCTTCCGCTTCAACAAGGCTTCAGACAGGCTTTGTTAAAGTGCCATTTGCTAAATAAAATGGTTAGCCTACAGTCCTGTTTACACCTTGCTTTTGCTTTTCTTCAAAAATGATACCCCATGTGGCTTCAGTGGTGCTTCAAAGCGTCTTCAAAGCCTCCATAGAAGTCTATGGCAAATCTCGCTTGAAGCCCCACCGAAGCTCCACCAAAGCCTCATAGAAGCTCCACCAAAGCCAGGTGTAAACAGGACTGTAAGCCAACCATTTTATTTAGCGACAGGAGCTTTGACTAGCGTTCAGAGAGCTTTAACAAAGCCTGTCCGAAGCCTTGTTTTGAATCAAGTGTAAAATGAGCCCCAACTGTTCTGTCTCCTTTTATTTTTGTAAAGTGCTGCGGGAACGGTTGGGGTTCTATTTATTATTAGTGATCCCAGTGCGGTCCAGACGCCTGCCTGCCACGTCTATTCAGTCATCACACCCCGTGTCCCTCCAGCAGAGCTGCAAGCCATATGCCTCAGAGGTACATCATCCGCTGGATGTCTTTTCAAACAAAAGGGATTGCTTGCCGGGAGGAAAAAGAAAAAAAAAAAGGTTGGACGGGATGAAAGGCGATCGGATTTAAAAAGGTGGCATTTCTTCTAAAGTTACAAATAAGAGAAAAGCCGCGTCTGCCGAGCTCACAGACCGGAGGAACATCTGAAGGCAGCTAATGAAAAGCAAATGAAAAGCAATTAAAAAAAGGCAAAGAGAAGCCTGGCAAAGCAATCCCCGCCAATTTATTAAAAAGGGAGATAGAGATGTCGAGAAGTGTCATAGAATGTACTTCATATTAGATATTCCACCAAGGTTATAACTAGACCGGGGGTCTCCAAACTTTCTATAATCGAAGAACCGGGGGCCGATTGGGGCCAATGGGAGTAGAAAATGTCCTGGCTCAAGATTGGTGGTCAGGAGGAATAGGAATGGCGCCCCGTCATTGGCGACAGCGGGGAGGAATGGCGCACCGTCATTGGCGACAGCGGGGAGGAATGGCGCACCGTCATTGGCGACAGCGGGGCGGAATGGCGCACCGTCATTGGCGACAGCGGGGAGGAATGGCGCCCCGTCATTGGCGACAGCGGGGAGGAATGGCGCCCCGTCATTGGCGACAGCGGGGAGGAATGGCGCCCCGTCATTGGCGACAGCGGGGGGGGTGGGGGAATAGTGCCCCATAGTAGTGGGATTGATTGGCATTGCATGCATTACCACAAAAATAGTGGGTGAGCTCTTAAATTATTTTTGTAATGAATAGAACATAGAATTATTAGTGTTGGTTTCTGACTGTGACCGGTGGTTTCAGGAAAGAACTCACAAACCTAAATCATGCAGATAAGTTGCCTTCGTCACACACCGCACCTCGGATTAGAGATCATTTCATAAAACAAAAAGAAAAATCCAATATTTCTGACCTCCGCTACAAAATGCGCATTGAGTTGGTGCGCTTGTTACAAAAAGGTGGACTGTTTCTTTAAATAAAAAAAAAGTTGATGCTGGAGTTTTGATTTAAGAAGCCAGTTTATTGCATCGGTCATTTATGGGCCGCCCCTCCAACCCGTGAAATCAGTGCCTCTCCACAGAAGCCGCCCAGCGGTGAGCCCCCCGCGTTCCTTTTATTTTTACGCACATTGTTAAAAAACAAAAAACAAAAAAAACAACAACATCTGTTAACAACATGCAGCAGCAAGATCCAACCCAGAGGCATCTTCATGGGAACTAAATGTTTTACCGGGAATTACCGTCACCCGCAGACACGTCTGGTGCGGAGAAGACAGTTGGCAGTACAAATCATGAAAAACACCTACAAGACAAGATATCTGGAAAAACACAAACAGAACGATAAATAAATAATGTATAACAGAGCCCTTCAAAATCCAGCACAGGATCTAGCGCCGCCCCGCCTCCTGAACCACGCCAGGCTACGTGCCCTCAACATGGGGGGGGGGTGGGCCTCAAAGCACCTTGTCCCCATGTTGAAGGGCCTCTTCCCCACAACCCGGGCGGTGGTTGTGGGGGAGCTTATCGGAATCTGGAAAGTTCGATCCCTTCCAAACAAAAAAAACAAAAAAAAACACAACAACGTGCAGCAAGGTTGTATATTTCAACCTATTATAACAGACTGCAATTTGTGCTTAACTTAGGAACTTGGCTTCCCCAGGTGCTCATGTTACATGATATCATTAAAGTTTGTTTGGTTCAGTGATGTCAAGAACAAGGCATGGTGGGCATTGTAGTGACAGAGACTCCATTGCCGTGGGTTGGAAAAAGACTACAATACCCACAATGCCACTGTGCTACGTGAAGACGGTGCGCCACCGCACAGCCTGTTGGGAGAACTGATTTAAGTGATAGGCGGGGCCTCAGCTCGCTCTCTCGGGACGCCATCTTCAACAGGCAAGAGGCCTGCTGTGAGCGTGCCTAGGCCAGAGAAGCCTGGGCCTAAAGTTACTGAGGGACAGGATCGCCTGACGAGGGATCCTTGTGGGCAGCCTCGCTGATCGAGCCAGAGAGGGATCGGTCTACACTACACAGCATCCGGAATCAAGTCACCTATCCACCGACAACCTTGTGAAGGGTTGCGCGGCGGACCAGGGCCTCGTGTTACAGAGAGACTGAGAGCAAGGAGAGGTTCCAGACGGAGTGTACCGGCGAGGCCTCATTTGGTGAGAGGGCACTTGCCTACCAACATAGTTAACTGGGTCACAGGAAGGTGGTCTCCATAGTTCCACTTTCTACCTGCTGGAACCTGTAGTGTCGCAAGTAGGGGTACGTTACACCTGAGAGTGATACAACGGCTGGGAGGAACTGGTGTTTATTCTACCCACACGCCATAGACAACAAGTGATTATCATTTCTCCTCACCCTGTGTAGCGGGTACCTCAAATATGGGGGGGGGTCGCTATGTACTAAATTTGGGGGGTATTTTGAGCCATAGTTGGCTCAGGTTCTCTAATTTGTTATACTGGACTCTGCTCTGCTGTAAGTGTTGTCTGGTGTACGGTTCCCCTTTGGCCTGTGGGTGGCACTGTTGCCCAGGCCCAGGGGGGGGGTCGAACCTCAGGTGACACAATGGCGTGATTGGGTGTCCTCTCTCGGCTACCGTGCGGTGGGCGGGGTTTCGCCTGCTGTGCATGCCGGGAGGGGGGATACATAAAGGGCAGACGCCATGAGGTAAAGAGTGTGTGCCCCTGGAGGAGGGCAAGGGAGTGTGCCCCATGGGGGTGCGTGATCTGGTCAAGGAGTCTCGGGCACCTTTAGCCCGAGGCTACAACGTTCCGGGTAGGCCCAGTACCTTCAACTGGGCCTACAATTAGAACACGGGAGTCCCAGGGTACCCAGGTGAGGGTAGCCTGCTCCGACTGAGAGGAAGCCAGGGGAGGATCGGTCCCACGGAGGAGATGAGTGATAGTAGTTCGCTGTCTCGGGAGAGGCCTGGTGACCTGTCAGAGGGAAGGATTCCTTGCTCCGCAAGATAACCCTGTAAAGTGCCCATTGGCATCATCGGTTCTTTAAGTTTTTACAGAGGTTCAATAAAGTTCTGGATTCAGGAATAACAGGATTCCGCTCTAATAGAGGATCTCCTGAACCCGTCCCAGGCGGGGGACAAAGTGACAGTATTGTTCGAGCTCCACTCTGGCTGCTAGAACTGTGAGAGGGATCTATCCGGGTGAGCTAAACCCACTCGGGATCGAGTGAGCCAAGTGGTATGTGCCTGAATCTACCTTCTAACTTCGCTAGCTTCTTTCTCTCTTCAATTTCCCCGTTAATTGAAGCAAAGGAAAATAAACTCTTTGTTGGAGTTGAAGTTGTGTGGACATTGACTTTCTTTGGGGAAAGAACACAGACTTTTCCCTATATTCTAGGGACGAGAACCAATGGAGGGAGGTAACTCGCTGCAGGACCCAAAAATGAAAGAACACCGCTCAACCTTCTATACCAGGAGGATCCGGGCGTGTGACACAGTGTGCCTTTATTCCTGCGAGGTGGAGGTAAGCAGGAGAAAAAGGGTCCGTGTGCTACACCTGTTTATTGGAATACAAATAGATAAGTGCACCAACAAAGCTAGCAGAAGACTAAACTGACATTTAAAAAAAAGGAACAGTCATCAGCTTACTTCATTGCAGAAGTTTCCAGAACGGGACATTCACCAGTTGAGCTGTCCACTAGGGGGAGCCCTATAGTTTGGGAACCTATGTGTTTAATATAAAAAAAAAATCGGTTTTGCATTGCTTTATTATTTTGCTAATTTTGGGTGAGCTGTGTGTGTGAGACTTAGTGGAGAGGTGTCCCAGTGCTGGTATAATTGCATTGGGAGATTCCTCCACCCTACACTCACTCATATCTGGCCCCGGGTCATGTTATTTGGGTCTAGTAACAAAGAAATTCTGTGCCAGTGGTGCCACATTGACTGTTACAGGGAGCTGCGGGTAGTCCATCTTAAAAACGGACCTCCGTGTGAAAGAGCCCTAACTGTGTAACTTTTTGGTTTTATTCTTTTGCCAAATAAACACATTACCACTGGTTAAGCTACATCTTGTGTGGGACTCTGTCTACTACAGCTGTGGGTCAGGTGACCAGCGCCAAGGTAACAATATATATATATATATATATACACACACACACACATATATACACATACACACATACATACATACATACATACGATAAATCTAGTTACTCGACTGACTGAAGGACGACGCGGGAAGGTAAAGCGCTGAATTCGGGAAGATCGTTCGACATTCACGCAGAGGACTGCGCCATTCATGTCACAGGATAAATCCAGGTCAAAGCCGGTTAAAAATAGAAGATTCACATTGAAGGTTTCTGTGATCAGCGGCAGAAAAACCAGATCTGTCGTTCCTTCAACTGAAAATATTTGTTTTACTATCAACAACACACAAAAAAAAAAAAAAAAAAAAAAAAAAAAAGCCACTCCAGGTGATGCAGAAAAAAAGTGCAGCGCCCAGAAATGTGAGAGGCCTCGGCGTCGCAGACTTAATTCTCGCCCCTTTTTTCTGGGTTGCGGCACTAAGGCGGCCTAGAAAACGCATCCACAATTGTTTTTGGTTATAGAGGCACTGAAGGAGACTTCTCCCCAGCGATATTCTACTCCCTCCGCAGTCACATGTGCCCCGGTATTGGGGACCCGGCAGAGACACGTGGGATTCCCACCCATACGCACACATGACACGGCTATCTGGGAGCTCAGAGAGACCCACAACAGCCGATTGCCGGTCTCACATGTGCTGAATGAAGCAATGAGAATTTTCTCACATCCGGGTTCAAAGCCATCATTCCCAGGTCTGTACTGAACGAAGCCAGAAGAGACGAGCGTTGTCTCACTTCCAGGTTCAGAGCGGCAGCGTGGGAGATGCAGCCGGTGAAGTTGCCGCCAAGCCACACACAGCCCATGGTACACGGTCCGCAACCCAAAGCTTGCAATCTGCAGCCCACGCTACACGATCCGCAACCCAAAGCTCGCAATTTGCAGCCTACGCTACACGGTCTGTAACCCACAGCACACGCTACACGGTCCGCAACCCACAGCACACGCTACACGGTCCGCAACCCACGCTACACGGTCCGCAACCCACACTACACGGTCCGCAACCCACACTACACGGTCCGCAACCCACACTACACGGTCCGCAACCCACACTACACGGTCCGCAACCCACACTACACGGTCCGCAACCCACACTACACGGTCCGCAACCCACACTACACGGTCCGCAACCCACACTACACGGTCCGCAACCCACACTACACGGTCCGCAACCCACACTACACGGTCCGCAACCCACAGCACATGCTACACGGTCCGCAACCCAAAGCTCACAATCTGCAGCCCACATTACACGATCCGCAAACCCAAAGCTCGCAATTTGCAGCCTACGCTACACTGTCCGCAACCCAAAGCTCGCAATCTGCAGCCCATGCTACACGATCCGCAACACAAAGCTCGCAATCTGCAGCCTACGCTACATGGTCCGCAACCCACAGCACACGCTACACGGTCCGCAACCCAAAGCTCGCAATCTGCAGCCTACGCTACACGGTCCGCAAACCACAGTCGGCAACCCACGCTACGTGGTCCACCAACCACAGCCCGCAACCTGCAGCCCGCGCTACACGGTCCACAAACCACAGCCCACAAACCACAGCCCGCAACCCACAATACGTGGTCCGCAACCTACAGCCATTTGATTTTTTTTCTTTTTATCCAGAGTTTAGTGTCACTTTAAGGAAAGTGAAACAAAGTTACATTGTATCCATGGCTGGGCTGGTCACCTTGAGACGCCTCTATCTTAGTCATTGTTTAATAAAAGTTCTCCGGGGAGCGGTGAACAAATCTCACACGTGGACATAAATGGAGGGTGTAACCGACACGTAGAGATCAACAACTCAGAGGTGACATATGATTACCTACCACAGCCAAGAATGGAATCTGATTATTAGACACAAAATTACCAGTTAGTTTGTTATACCTGAAGCCTGGAGATTTGATTGGAAACATTTATTTTTCATATGGACAGTAAACGGACATGCCACCCATGGTTGTCCAACATGCAGTCTTACTGACTGTTCTGCTTCAAAAGCTGCTTTAAAGCCTTGACATTCCTCCTTAGAGCCAATCTGTCTGGACACTATGGTCACTTGCTGACTCGGCACCATCCACAGGCAGCTTCACTCTTCAATAAAGACAGAGAAGTTAAATCCAACGCAATATTACTTCAAATAATTTGCGCACAGGGAGGAGGTTTTTCCAGCCTTTTGTAGCATAGGAAGAAAGGGAGGTGGATTTACTAAAGAGAAATACTGTATATACTCAAGTATAAGCCGAGTTTTTCAGCACATTTTTTTTGTGCTGAAAATGCCCCCCTCAGCTTATACTCGAGTCTGTGTCCATCTTCACCTTTGTGCGCCTGTTCCTGGCCAAACTTGGCACACATGTAGCCCCCCTCTTCCTCTACAAGTGTGCAAAGTTTGTTGTCTGGGGGACCTACGGCCGGGGAGCACCGATTTTTCAAAGCCGTGCACCCCTTCCATAGACTCTCATGTTAAACGGTCATTTCTCCAGTGATTTTAGGGACCCGGTACTGGCCGGCCCTAGGTCCCCTGGACCCAAAACTTGGCACACATGTAACCCCACCCCTTCCATAGACTCCCATGTTAAAATCCAGTCTAGTCACACACCACCTAAGATCCGGTAGGGGGCATGGGCACAGCGAGGCATGGGCACAGCAAGGCATGCACATGGACACAGTGAGGCATGCACATGGACACCCTAGGCTTATACTCGAGTCAATACGTTTTGCCATATATTTTTTTGGGTAAAATTAGGTGCCTCGGCTTATATTCGAGTATGCATTGCAAGTGCAGTTGCTCTAGTTCTGAGGGGGAAGCACTGCCGATTTCAATCATTCTTTTAATATTTTCCTTACCCTGTGATTTGGTATTCTTTGCAAAGTGAAGCTTCACCTTATTTACTAAGCTCTGGAGCAACTGCACAGTCTATTCGCCTTTAGTAAATCCACCCCAATGACTTTCCTTGGCCCTGTCTCTACGAATAACTAAAGCTGGCCATACATGGATGGAAATTTGGCTGGTTCAGCATGTACTGGCTGATATTCGATTCCTCTATCGGCTGGCTGATTTGATCGATTTGGGTACAACCAGCCGGTTGGATTTTATTTACATGCGATTATTGCAGGCGGCTATGGCCGCTAGCAGTAATCGTATTTTGCCCAGTCAGGAAGGCGGAAAGGTCAGCGCACTTTACAGAACAAGGTATACCTCCTAATAAAAATAAAAAGTCAACTGCTAACAGAAACCGGCCGCAGCATCCCATGCAATGCAAATAGACTTCCCTTCCCCCACACAATGCTGACAACTGTGAAACAAATTTAAGTTCCAGTTTACCTGGGAGTTTTACATGTCACAGCCCCCCCCCCCCCCCCCGTAATTGCTCCAACCAGTGACAAAGCTAGACAGACATGCTTTCACCTGGGGTCCAAGACTTCGTCCGGTTCAACACCCCCCCCCCCCCCCATACTTCACCCAAAAGTGGATGATGTCAGTAGTATTTTATTTTTGAATTATTTTGTACAATTCTATTATTTTTATAATATTATTTTGCATCAGTGTCCCCCATTACTTTAGAATGCCCCCCCCAACATCAGAACTACCTTTTACGGAGTCCTGTCTTAAATCAGTGCCCCCCCTTATATCCCTTACATCAGTTTCTTCCATTACTTTAGAAATCCCCCCAACATCACAGTGCCCACCTTACATCAGTTCCCCCCCCCCACTTTACATCAGCAACCAGTGCCCCTTCTTATATCCCTTACATCAGTTTCTCCCATTACTTTAGTATTCTCCCCAACATCACAGCCCCCCCCCCTTATATCAATGCCCCATCTTACATCAGTGTCCCCCCTTACATCAGTGCCCCTCCCCCTCCTCCTTTATATCAGAATCAATTAAAATTCTTATTATTTAAATTAATCCAATAATTATTTAAAGAAAAAAAATGAATTTTAATTTGTGTGAGTGGGGCTTTAGGCTTTGCGAGGCAAAACGTAGACCTGGAGTTGCCTCTGTATGGTTCAGCCCACCAATCACAATGGGGGAAGCTGGAGAATCAATTTTTTTGTTGCAGGCACAAAGCATTGCAACTGTGGCATGTCTTCATCAGAGCTGCAATGCTTTGTGCCTGAAAAAAAAAAAAAAAAAAAAAAAAAAAGATTCTTCCCGCTTCCCCCATTGTGATTGGTGGGCTGAACCACACAGAGGTACACAAGTCTTAAGCCCCGTACACACGGCCGAGAATCCCATCAGAAAAAAACGGTCGGTTTTCCTGGCGAGATTCCTGGCAAGCTTTTCTTGCCAAGCCGTGCATACAGACGGCCATTCAAAAGAACCGCCTTTCTTTAAATGGCGAGAACGCTGTGACATCGACTACGACGAGCCTGCGTTTGTCACATTCGATGCCGTCGCCGCCATCTTGCTTCACCCTACACTGCCCTTGTAAGCTACCGCGCATGCGTCGAAGTCTCAGAGCATGCGTGGGCTTACCGGAGGACATGTAAGCTTGTAGCCGCATACACACGCACGCGGTTTTCTCGTCGGGAAAATCAGGCTGACGAGAAAACAGAGAGCAGGTTCTCTATTTTTCTTGTCGAGATTCCCGGCAGTTGTCCTGGATTTTGTTTATCCGACTGAGAACTCTCTGCACTTGTTAGAAAGATCATGAAATGCCGTTTAGAAGATCGGGTAGGGAAAAATATTGCGATTTCGATTCTTCACGATTAAGTGCCGGTTCACAATTGTGTGATGCGAGAACCGGGCGAATCCAGTGCAGGTTCCCGCATCGCACCTGAATCGCACAGTGGTTCACACTGAGATCTGCGAACTGCTGTGGGTGTCAATGTAACGTTAATGACACCCCCAGATTGGTCAGCAGATCGCAGTGCGAACTGTGAAATGGTGCAGGAATCGAATTGCATAAGTGTGAACGCCTATGCGATCCGATTCCAAAAAAAAAACAAACAAAAAAAAAAAAAACACCATTTTGGTGCGAATGTGATTCGATTTCAGCCATACAGTTTGTATGGCTGAAATCGCATCGCACAGACATGTCTGAACAGCAATGCGGTGCGAATCACATGCGATGTCTAGCATCGCACTAGTGTGAGCCGGGCCTAATCATGCAGCTCTAACTCGGCGTAACATCTTTTATATTTTACCAAACAATTGGGTATTATATTGTGTTTTTCTGCATTAAAATTTAAAGCGGAGCTCCACCCTAAAGTGGAACTTCCGCTCATCGGAACCCTCCCCCCCTCCGGTGTCATAGTTGACACCTTTCAGGGGGGAGGGGTTGCAGATACCGGTCTAAGACAGGTATTTGCACCCACTTCCGGGAGTCCTCTCTGCGGGAAATCTGCGAGTAGTACGTAATTCCCCGCAGCTTCCCCGTTGTGTTCTGGGAGACACTCGGCTCCCAGAACACAGGAGGACCAATCAGAACGGCGCAGCGTGACTCGCGCATGCGCCGTAGGGAACCGGGCAGTGAAGCCGCAAGGCTTCACTTCCTGGTTCCCTCACCGAGGATGGCGGTGGGGGCAGCAGAGTGACGAGCTACCGCTCGTCCTCTGCTGCGCACATCGCTGGACTCCAGGACAGGTAAGTGTCCATATATTAAAAGTCAGCAGCTGCAGTATTTGCAGCTGCTGGCTTTTAATATTTTTTTTTCCACGGCACCTCCGCTTTAAATTCAAAACAATTATACTTGAAAAACCGCTGCGTAAAATACCGTGCAACATAAAACATTGCAACACCCACCATTTTATTCTCTAGGGCCTCTCTCTCTTTTTTTTTTTTAAAGCAAAGGGTGGGGGGGGGGGGTTTAGATTTTTACATGTATGTGACAAGTGGCAGAATTGGTCTGGGATTTGGTTGGGTTACCCACCGGTTTCGTCAGGTTTGTGCCACGTATAATTATATTTAGCTGGCGGAACCAGAAGGGTCATTTTAAGGTTCATGCAATTCCAGCTCCAAAAGCAGAGATGGCCGGAAAATTCCGGAATCTCTAGAAGGAAGGCGATGGTTCGATGTATTTGGTTAAATATCTATTTGTTTGTGTTGAGGAGAACCTGCTTACCTCACAGAACAAAGGTTACATTGTATCTCTAGAAACATTGAACATATATCCTCATATCCAGCTGGAGCACGGCATAGAATGATAATCAAGTCTTATCCCAGCAATCTACGTTCCCTCTAATCATTCCTGTAATGGATCCTAGGGGCCCGATGTTTACATTTTCGTGGGGCATTAATGTGCAATAATGTGTGTTAAAGGCAGCCAAGCGAAAATAATGTGCTGCTAACATTAAAACATCCCAAAAATCAGACGCAAGATTAGTAACAAAACACATCATGGTGTGCGGCCTCTCACCTTTTACCCCAGAGGAACCCTTAAAATAACTTCTGATAAAACCAATTGGTGATCAGTGAGAAGAATGTTTCTTACATTGGTGATCAGTGAGAAGAATGTTCCTTACATTGGTGATCAGTGGGAAGAATGTTCCTTACATTGGTGATCAGTGGGAAGAATGTTCCTTACATTGGTGATCAGTGAGAAGAATGTTCCTTACATTGGTGATCAGTGGGAAGAATGTTCCTTACATTGGTGATCAGTGGGAAGAATGTTCCTTACATTGGTGATCAGTGAGAAGAATGTTCCTTACATTGGTGATCAGTGAGAAGAATGTTCCTTACATTGGTGATCAGTGAGAAGAATGTTCCTTACATTGGTGATCAGTGGGAAGAATGTCCCTTACATTGGTGATCAGTGAGAAGAATGTTCCTTACATTGGTGATCAGTGGGAAGAATGTTCCTTACATTGGTGATCAGTGAGAAGAATGTCCCTTACATTGGTGATCAGTGGGAAGAATGTTCCTTACATTGGTGATCAGTGGGAAGAATGCTTCTTACATTGGTGATCAGTGAGAAGAATGTTCCTTACATTGGTGATCAGTGAGAAGAATGTTCCTTACATTGGTGATCAGTGAGAAGAATGTCCCTTACATTGGTGATCAGTGGGAAGAATGTTCCTTACATTGGTGATCAGTGAGAAGAATGTCCCTTACATTGGTGATCAGTGAGAAGAATGCTCCTTACATTGGTGATCAGTGGGAAGAATGTTCCTTACATTGGTGATCAGGGAGAAGAATGTTCCTTACATTGGTGGTCAGTGGGAAGAATGTTCCTTACATTGGTGATCAGTGAGAAGAATGTTCCTTACATTGGTGATCAGTGGGAAGAATGTTCCTTACATTGGTGATCAGTGAGAAGAATGTCCCTTACATTGGTGATCAGTGGGAAGAATGTTCCTTACATTGGTGATCAGTGAGAAGAATGTCCCTTACATTGGTGATCAGTGAGAAGAATGTCCCTTACATTGGTGATCAGTGGGAAGAATGTTCCTTACATTGGTGATCAGTGAGAAGAATGTTCCTTACATTGGTGATCAGTGAGAAGAATGTCCCTTACATTGGTGATCAGTGGGAAGAATGTTCCTTACATTGGTGATCAGTGGGAAGAATGTGTGGAGTTCAGCTGTTATTATAGGATGTCCACACTCTACATACATTATAAAATCAAATAACATGTTTGGTCAGCTTAGAAAGCAATATTCTGGGTTTTCCATAAGAAAAAATAAAATAAATAAAATCAGAGCTCCTCATAATGTTTATATTTAAACAAAGCTGGAATCTCGACATGCTATACAAGGAAGTGTGGAAGAAGTAGATAGAAGAGAAAGAAAGAGGCTTTGCTTTTTGTAACAAGCGCGGTTCTCGGTGGTCTCACTTCTACTATGCAGGTCCTAGTAGAAAAGTATCTTATGGGCCGCAATAGAAAAGAAAGGGAACAGTCAAGTCTGAAAATAATTGCAGAATTTCTGCTGAAATCATGTCATGTGCTGCATGAAGATCTAAAAATAAAAACCGAAAAAAAAAAAAAAAATAAGGAAGTTTTGTTTGGATGGGTCTCCTTAGAGGAGCACAACGCAGAGACATCACAACATGCGATTAGATTCTATTTATACCAAAAGGGACAAAGTGTGAGACTCAGAATAGAGAATTAGGTGATGAAGTTTAACGAGACTCACGTGAGATCCTCGTCTTATACATCCAAAAGCACAGAATTTAAAGTACACGCCCACCCAATTAATGAGCCCCATTCACACTCGGCGATTTGGAATCGCCAAGATGGCTGTTTGGGTGCCATTAGTTTTAAAATGATGAAATGCAGTGCGATTGTTGCAACAGAATTGCGCAGCAATTTACAGCAAAACACAAAAGAAATAGTAATAGTATATGAATATAAAAAAAAAAAATAAAAAAAAAAAATCGATCAACTCCTACCCTTACATTTTTAAATGATTATTAATAAAAATCCAGGGAGAGAGGGAGAGAGGGAGAGAGGGAGAGGGAGGGAGAGAGGGAGAGAGGGAGAGAGGGAGAGAGGGAGAGAGGGAGAGAGAGGAGAGAGGGAGAGAGGGAGAGAGGGAGAGAGTTTACGATACAAGTCAATATGGGAGGGATCAGAGGGCCCTGGTCATTAGAGCTTACTATCCAAAAAAGTTAAAAAACAAGGGCAGAAGATTTAATAGATGGAAAGTTGGAAATAAAGGTCCATTATTAACCACTTCCATACTGGTACTGGGCACTTATACAGCTTCCTGCCCAGACCAAGTTTCAGCTTTCTGCGCTGTTGCACTTTGAATGACAATTGCGCGGTTGTGCTACACTGTACCCAAACTAAATTTTTACCATTTTGTTCCCACAAAATAGAGATTTCTTTTGGTGCTATTTGATCACCTCTGCGATCTTTTTTTCTGCTAAAAAAAAAAAAAAAAAAAAAAAAAAAAAAAAAAAAATGAAAAAAAAGGCCGAAAATTTTGAAGAAAAAAAGTTTTTGTTTCAGTTACAAAACTTTGTAAATAAGTACGTTTTCTCCTTCACTGATGGGGCTGCACTGACGGGCACTGATAAGGGCGGCACGGATGGGCACCGGTAGGCGGCACGGATGGGCACCGGTAGGCGGCACTGTAATGTAGTACTAATGGATGCCAATCAGTGCCAAAAACAATAATGCCTGCCAATCAGTGATGCCCATTGTGGGCACTGATTGGCATCCATTAGGGGCACAGAATGGCATCCCTGGTGGTCTAGGGAGGCATACCTGGTGGTGGGCATCCCTGGTGGTCCAGTGGCATCCCTGGTGGTCCAGTGTGGGCATCCTCGGGGGGGCTGCGCTGATAATGGATCAGCACAAACCCCCCCCCCCCCCGTCAGAGGAGCAGCCGATCGGCTCTCCTCTACTCGCGTCTGACCGACGCGAGTGAGGAAAAGCCGATGACCGGCTTTTCCTGTTTACATCGTGATCAGCCGTGATTGGACACGGCTGATCACGTGGTAAAGAGTCTCCGTCGGAGACTCTTTACCTAGATCGGTGTTGCGGGGTGTCAGACTGGCACCCTGCAACAACGATCGCCGCGATGCGCGCAGCGGCTCAAAATCCTGAGGACGTCAAGTTAGGTTTTGAAACCACTTTGCCACCGTCAATCAGCTATAGGGCGGGTGGCAAGTGGTTAATACATAGTAGTCATTTATGATTTATTTTTTTAGTGTATTTTACATTTATTAATAATATAATTTAATTTTTGTTAGGGTGTTAATATTATAGTATTATGTGTTACACCCTAACAAAAATAAAAATATATTAAATAAATCATTTTTGTTAGGGTGTTAATTTATAATAATAAATTATTAATAATTATGTAGTAGTAACACCCTAATGCCTTGTACACACGATCGGAATTTCCGATGGAAAAAATAAGATGGAATTTTTTCATCGGATATTCCGACTGTGTGTGTGTGTGTGTGTGTGTGTGTGTGTGTGTGTGTGTGTGTGTGTGTGTGTGTGTGTGTGTGTGTGTGTGTGTGTGTGTGTGTGTGTGTGTGTGTGTGCCCCATCGGACTTTTTCCGTTGGAATTTAGAAAGAGAACATGTTCTTTTTTTCCCCAGATGGAAAAAAATTCCTATCGGAAATTCCGTTCGTCTGTGTGGAACTCCGAAAGAGAAAAAACCACGCATGCTCAGAATCAAGTCGACGCATGCTCGGAAGCATTGAACTTCATTTTTCTCGGCTCGTCGTAGTGTTGTACGTCACCGTGTGCTTGACGGTCGGAATTTGGTGTGACAGTGTGTATGCAAGACAGCTTGAATGAAATTCCGTCGGAAAAATCTGTGAGTTTATCCCGATGGAAAATCCGATCGTGTGTACATAAGGCATAACAAAAATTATTTATTTATTATAATTTATTTTGGTTAGGGTATTATTATTAATAATATAGTAGTAACACCCTAACCAAAATTACATTATATTAAATAAAAAAATTGTTAGGGTGTTTAATAATAATAATAAACACCCTAACAAAAATATATACTAACTGTAACAAAAATGTTTTATTTAATATATTTTTATTAGGGTGTCAATACTACTACATAATATTATTATTAATATGTAGTAGTAACACCCTAACAAAAAAATATATATACTAACACTAGCAAAAAAATTATTAATTTAATATATTTTTTATTTTTGTTATGGTGTTAATAATAATACTACATAATAATACAATTATTATGTAGTATTATTAACACCCTACCAAAATAAAAAATAAAAGCTGATGTAAAAGCTAAAGACGCCTAGCAACAAATGATGCAATGGATGATAGTTCCCTCTACTGGCTAATAAAAAGATTAAAAAACGCTGCATGAAAAAACGCACAGATCGCTTATACAAAAAGGTGCCAAAAAGGTGTGAATGCCGCCTAGAGAAGCACAAACTTATTTTTGGGTGACAAACACACACAGGGCCACCCATTGAAGTGAATGGGCTGCCCAATGCATGTCACAGATATTGCGTGAAATTCGCCCGCACAAAAATCGCAAGTTCCCGCTACGCGCAGTGTGAATGGGGCCTGAAATCTTACATAAGCTTCAGCGAGATACAAAATCATTTTATAGGTGGCTTCCAATAAAATAATCCTTGGTGATCCCACCATAAAAGGTCCTGGTTTAGGGACCTCATGCGTGCATTTTTTGGTGCGTCGCATTAAAGGTTCTGTTCACACGTTTCGAATTTCGGGCGGAATTGTTGTGATTTTGCCCGCGATTTCAAAAACGCGCTGTTAAAATGTTCATGTTCAGATGTCATTCACTTCAATTGTTCACGCTGAGGCGCGGCCTTCGACAGGGGGGGGGGGGGGGGGTCAGGGGGGGTCAGGGTTGTGCAGGGGGCTGCAGAAATATGTAGACATTCTGCATTTTTCTGCAAGGTGTCAGAGATCACCTGAGGTCACAATCTGTACCGATATCACCGCAGGGCTGCCGCAGTGCTATAGGAATAAGCAGAAAGGTCACTTTTAGTCCAGGTTCACATTGGAGCGATTTGGCATGTCAAATCAGCGGCAATTGCACCGTCCAAATCAATCGGTGCACCGCCACACCGATTCCCAAAACAAGTTTCTTGCGACTTTGGGGTGCGATTTCCATAGACATCTGTGCAGCAATCCGCACACACGTCTCTGAAATCACCCCCCCCCACCAACACACACACACACATGGGCTGTTACTGATTAAAATTTTCGTGTTCGATTAGTCGATTTTTTTTTTTAATTGATTAATCGACTAATTTCGATTATAAACGCACATACAGATCCAACTACTTTTAGCTGATCTCCTTGCAGGCCGATCCCCAGTGCAGCTCCCAACCACTGGAAAAATGGATAGCAGGATACAAAAAACACACAAAGGCAGCGCCCGATGGGAAAAGCATTAAAACTTTTATAGTCTTCAAGTAGGTAACAAAATAAATATTGCACTGGAGATAAAATCGATGTAGCTACATAAACTGTAAAAATGGTGCGAGGAATGCCAAACGGTAGCAAAAGCAGTCATAAAAACATGTAGCCAAGTATGATACTGGTATAAAAAGGTGTACAACGATACCACTGCTGAATCCAGATGAGAAGGGGCTAACATCAGTCCGTCGGCATGTAGATGTCCCGTGAAGGGAACTATCACAACCCCCAGTGGATGGCTGTAGAATCCCAGGTTGATAGAGGGAAGTGTAACAGCCCTTGCGTGTGGCAGATAGTAAGGTCCCGCCGGAATGCAGATATGAAGGCACAGCAAAGGAGCCCTTCAGATGGACATGGCAAGCCCCACCGGTGTCCGTGACGTCACCGGATCTCCGACGGAACTCCCTGAAGACCCGGAATTTTGATTGATCAAAAAAAAAAAAAAAAAAAAAAAAAAAAAACTTATACTCGATTAATCGAGGAATTAATAGTTAATTTACACAGCCATATATATATATATATATATATATATATATATATATATATATATATATATATATATATATATATATATATATATATATATATAACTGCCGAAGTCTTGGACATTTCAGTTAAAAAAAAAAAAAAACACACACACACACACACACACACACACACACGAGATAAAGCGACGTTTAGGGCAAACACAAACAATAAACTACCCATTTGGTAAAATATAAAAGACGAGGTCACACCGAGTAAATAAATACCAAACCTTAAAATTTGCGTGAGCCCATGAAATTCGCGATTACAAAAAGTAATTTCTGTACTACTTTTTGCGATTTCAGCCGCGATTTACATTGACATCTGTTTCAGATGTCTTTGAAGTCGCGGCTGAAATCGGGACTGCCAGCGGGAGTGAAATTGTGCGAGTTCAGCTGAACTCACAGGCTTCACTCCCGCAGCCCCTGTGTGAACCTGGGCTAAATGTCCTAAAACTTAGAACAAATAGCAGTCATCCTGCCAGTTCAGGGGGCAGTGTTCTCACCCCCCCCCCCCCCAGCAGTCACTGCATCTGTGCACCCCCCGAGGAGGAATATTTATAATTGTACTGGATGCCCTCATGTTGTAAAGTGCTGTGTAAACTGTTGGTGCTATAAAAAAATAAAAATCCTTTAGAATATTAAATTATTATACAATAATAATAATAATAATAATAATAATAATAATAATAATAATAATGTCAGCGCCAATAACCATTCCCCCCCCCCCCCCCCCCACTGCCAATGAGCCTGTGCTGAAAAGAAAAAGGGAATTTTATTTTTAATGACATTCAATTAGAATATGACTTGTAGCAATATATATAACGGAAAATTTATATCAAATACTTACCGTAATTTTCCTTTCCTGATGGACTCCATGGCAGCCTACGTGTGGGTTAATCCCGCCCCTCATACCTCATAGGACCCTTCTCCCATAAATCTTTGCTCTGGGCCAGAGGCCGTGTTCCATAATTTAGCCTACTCCAGCCACTGGGAGGGAACTCCTGCTGCCATGGAGTCCATCAGGAAAGGAAAATTACGGTAAGTATTTGATATAAATTTTCCGTTTTCCTGACAGACTCCATGGCAGCCTACGTGTGGGAAATAACTAGCCATACACACCCGGGTGGGCAGAGTGCTGGACAAAAGAAAAAAGGTTTAATTGGCACCATCAACAGACAAGATACGTAAACCACTACGCAGTAGTGTGCCATGAACGTGTTAATTGAAGACCACAAGGCCACCTTGCAAATAACTTCTGGAGGCACGTGACGTGATGCCGCCCATGATGAAGACACTTCTAGTTGAGTGAGCAGTCACCGCTTCTGGAGGCGCCAAGCCCTTGGCTTTATAGGCCCACTGAATGGCCTGAACAATCCATGCTCCGATAGATCTGGAAGAGGCACGCATTCCCTTATACTTCCTGTGAAAAGAACGAGCAGGTGGTCGGTCTGACGGAAAGAAGCTGTAGCTTCAAGATACTGACTCAGAGCTTTTCCAACATCTAAGGGATAAACACTGGAATCCTTGGTAGATCTGAACGTTGGAAGAGCAATCTCCTGATTTTCATGAAACACAGATGCCACTTTGGGGTTTGAACCCAACATAGGAATTAAAAAGTTTAGAAATAGCTCCTTGCATCCCTGAGAGCTGATTTCAGAGACCCTCTTGGCCGATGTTATAGCCACCAAGAAGCCAACTATTAGAGAGAGTCATTTGAC
>CM055123.1:315998460-316070835 GCA_029206835.1 Rana muscosa | reverse complement strand
AAAACAGTCTACTTCCGGATGATTACCAGGAGACAGGACCCACCTGAAGACTTCGGGGGGGGGGGGGGGGGGGGGAGTCCACTCGTTGTCCAGAGAACTCAACAGAAAATCTGCCTTGAACGTTCAGGACTCCAGGGATATAGACAGCTGTCAGGTTGGCCAGGTTTTTCTGGGCCCAGATCATGATGGGCTCTATTTCCTTTGACAGGGAGAGACTGCGAGTACCCCCCTGTCTCTTGATGTATGCGACTGCCGTTGTGTTGTCCAGTCTTAGGAGGACTGAGTCTCCTGCTGTAAAGTGGTGAAAGGCCTGCAGAGCGCAGAACGCTGCCGGAGTTCCAGAACATTGGAGACTATCCTGTGAGAGGGAAAATTCCATATGCCTTGGGCCTACTTCTGTCAGCCCCTGTTGCTGGCATCTGTAGTGATGGTGACCCAAGACACAGGTGCGATGGACTGACAATTGAGGAGGTTCCTCTGTTGTAGCCACCAAGGAAAGCTCTCCCGCATGGATGAGGTTATTGGATAAAATGATCCCGAAGCCCTGGATTATACTGCTGGAGGAAACCCTTCTGGAAGGGCCGCATTTTCCACTGAGCCCACTTTACCATGGGTGTTGTTGCCACCATGGTGCCAATGAACTTTAGGCATTGAGAGGCTTGGAGATGAGAACGACATTGCAAGCCAAACTCTGTCCCGGAATCACTGGGATTTTTCCAGGGGGTAACAGATGGTGCTCTTGATAGCGTTGAAGTGTGCCCCGAGGAATACCAGGGACTGCGTAGGATCCAGATGGCTCTTTTACAGATTCAGAAGCCAACCAAACTCGAGTAGAGTGGAGATGACCTGGATCTGTGGATTAGCAACTGCTCCTTGTCCCGAGACAACAGCAGGTCGTCTAGATAGTGATACAAACGGATACCTCTGGTCCTGATCAGATCCACGACAGCCAACAAGTTTTGAAAACACACAATGCGATGTTGTAAGCCCGAAGGGGAGACAGGTAAACTGCAGACGGATTTGATCGACAGCAAAGCGAAGGTATTTCTGGAATTCTGACGCTATCGGAACATGGAAGTAGGCATCCTTCCGGTCTATAGAGACAAACCAATCGCCTGGTTGGATTGCTTGACTGATCATGAGTAGTGTCTCCATCTTGAACTTCTCCTTCTAGATAAAAGAATTCAAGTGGGTTAGGTCTATACTGGCCTCCAGGAGACGTTTTTCTTCACACCCATAAAGAGGGGCGAGTAGTGACCCCTTAAAACCTTTTGTCATCTGGAACTGGAATTGCAGCGCCCTGAGCCACAAGAGAGACAGGAGAATTCGCTTTTTCTCTTCCGAGAGAGGCAAGGATGCCGAACTCGCTCTGTTTTAGGCAGGTGCAATATCATAAAGACTTAGGGGATTCTTGTCCACAGGAAGATGCCCTTTTGAAAAACTTCTGGCCTGAAGGCTGTTTTTTCTTCCAGGTCTTCTTGAACTCACGGCCAGGCCTATAGTAGCGAGCATTCCTTGCTCGATCTGAACTTTGCCTGGGCTGTGTTCTCTTCTGGTTTAGCAGACGGCGATCCTGGGGAAGGAACCCCAACTTGCCCCCTGTGGCACGGGTGATGGCACTGTCCGATATGTTCCCAAAGAGGGACGAACCCCCAAATGGAATCCTGCACCATGCCTCTTGGAGGCAGGGTCAGCTACCCATGGCGCAGCCACAAGGCACGCTTAGCCGTGACAGATGTCAGCATGATCCGAGCCACCAGGCGAATTATGTCTAGGGAAGCCCCACGAGAAAAGCCAACGTCAACCTTAGGCCCATGAATAGGTGAGCTCCTGGCCAGTTCTTCCGAGATGCTCCTCAGAGAAGCATCTACGTCATCTGCCCAGACTTCCATCGCTTTAGAAAGGGCTGCGAGAGCTAGAGCTGGTTTGCAGGTCATACCCGCTGTAATGTAGATCCGCTTGAGGGCGGTATAAATTTTCCACTCCAGGCAATCCCTAAAGGAAACAGTATCCTCCAATGGGAGTGTGTCATGCCTCACCATCCTCATTAGGGCTGAGTCAATGAGAGGAGCGACTCCAGGTGTTTTACATCCTTGCTTTTAATGGGTACATTTTTGATACCTTCATTAACAGGCAATTCTTCCTTTCAACACCACCCCATTCGTCGGTAATTATTGCGCTGAGTTCACCCAAAAAGGAGAAATTAGGGTGTTCTTTTTGAGGTGTTTGAAAATATTTCCTCTGTTTGGAGGGTGCCTCCACTGGCTCTTCCATCTCAAAGCTTCTTTGACAGCTTTTGACCAGCTGTGGTACTAGGGCAAATTCAAAACCTGCACCAGGGTCATCTACCTCCACCTCACTGTCTGAGGCTTCAATTGAGGAATGGCTCGGCTGTGAAGGGCCTGGAGCCTTGAGATCATCCCTAATAGGGACTGACAGTGTCGCCAGCGAGGGTTGTGGGTTATGACCAGAATCCCCTTTACTCAGGGACTCACGGACCACCTTTCTGACCAGTGCTTCCACTTGTTGGTCCTCCACCCTCTCTTTCTTATGCGACTTTAGAAAAGCATCGCTTGCAGAGCGATTTGCCTTCAGGAACCTGGGCCCCGCATAACCAGCAGGCTTTCCTCACAGAGCGGCTGGAGTGGCGGTGAGAGTGACGCCCAGAGGTGGTTTTAGACTCCTATCTGTGGTACCTAGATCTAAAAGGACGGTCTTTGCCGTGCTTTGGTGTTCAGACCTAGAAGAGCTGAGTGAAAAAGAAAGGGTTAAGAGCTCCTGAATAAGTGAACCCAAGCATCACAGGTAGAAAAATAAATAAATCCTACCTGCAGCACAAGGGTTGGCCACAAGAGGGCGGTGACAGATCCATGGCAAGGCAGTTTGAAAGTGAAATGAATCATTACAGCCTTATGAGAAACAGGAGTGACAACAGGCATGAGAGAGCACATAACAAAACATAGCCAGCACCCAGGGAGCCTGCAGCAAACAATTTACCTTGTAAACCAGAGCCCAGTGCCTGGATAAACACTGCATAAGCCTGCAAGTCATCCCAAGTAATAGCTGCTTTGACAGCTATTTAAATCTGCCACCGTTAACGATGTCACCGCCCCATAGCGGTTGCCATCCGGTGGCGGCCAATCGCATGCGCGACCGCCGCCGCCATTTTGGCGAAACTGCGCCTGCACGAACCAAGCACGGAATCTTCGTTCGCGGCTTGCGGATGCGCAGCGACTTCCTGAAACGGCGAGCTGGAACGCAGCTGCGCTCCAGCCACCGTGGCCACTCACTGGAGCTTAATAGAAAATAAGGAGACACACAAAACACAGAGATACGGCTGCCATATAAAAGGAATATCTTTGTACATTACCACCACCACGGCACGATCCGGACCAGAACCTGGGACTGGGGAGCTGTTCGCTCGACCCACCGCACGATCGGGCGTTTACAAAGCCTCCCGCTAATAGCTGGGACGTTTGGCCATATTGCCGCTTGCCTGCCAATGGCCAGGTTAGTAAGCTCTTCATGGTATCACATCATATCGCCCATGTCCACCTGCTAATAGCTAGGATTGCTGGACTGCAGAGAGGATCACCGCTAACCACCAACGTATCGCCGTGCACACCGCCAGGCCTGGATTACAGAAAAACTTCATGAAAAGGTAAGACTATATCTTGGTCCTAGGAGGAGGACAAAAAAAGGAACACGGCCTCTGGCCCAGAGCAAAGATTTATGGGAGAAGGGTCCTATGAGGTATGAGGGGCGGGATTAACCCACACGTAGGCTGCCATGGAGTCTGTCAGGAAATATATTTTACACACACGTGTGTGTGTGTGTGTGTGTGTGTGTGTGTGTGTGTGTGTGTGTGTGTGTGTGTGTGTGTGTGTGTGTGTGTGTGTGTGTGTGTGTATTATACACACACAGATTGATACACAAGTCATACTGTAATTGAATGACATTGAAAAAAAAAAAAATCCCTTTCCTTTTCAATCTGCAGCTGCTGAATTCTGTAAAATACAATATGGCCACCTGAAGGCGCTCTGCACACAGATGGTATACAGGGCGCCCCCCCACCAAATGTAATTTCCTGCTTGTGTGATTGGCTCGCTGATTTTCCCAGAAGTCTGCACAAGTCAGATTTTGGCCATCCCCTGCAAAAACTAAAAATAAAAGAATAATAATTTTTGATGGAGATCCTCCCAAAAAGGGAAAGCTTGTCTTAAAAGGGATGCAGGCCCAGCCACTTTCCTCAATAGAGCCTGTCAAAAAGTGAACCACCCCACACACATCCCTCAAAATGGACAGGGGGGGGGGGGATATGGGGGTTTGCGGCACCTTTGAGCGACAGTCCGCCTAAGCTGCGGTCCACACCAGTGCCGCTTTGAAATCGTGCTACTTCAGCACACAAATGGCGCATAAAAGTGTGCCAAAATCGCGCAAAAAATAAATACGAACTGTCGGAAATACCGCTCACAGGCGCTGCGCTCAGGTGTGAATGCAGCCTAAATCTCCTCTCAACAAGAATGAACTAAAATGCAAAGCCAGAAAAAAAAAAAAAAAAAAAAAAAATGAAAAAAATAAAAAAGAAGAAGGAACTTGGCGGCAGTCCAGATGAAGGAACTTGGCAGTTTTCACAACAATTTGGCACGTTTTGTAAACATTGTACACAATTTTCCACCACGGGTTTCCTGCCTCTGTACTCCTCCTGATCCTCCCAGGCCGGGGGGGGGGGGGGGGGGGAGAGTACCGCTTGTGGAAATGGGCTCAGATTTGGCAATTTGGAATTGCCGCAGTTCCAAAACACGCTGCGATAGCGGCACAACGCACCACGTTGTGTTTGGGTGCCATTGGTCTTTTTAATGACACCTTAAAACATGGTGCCGTTTTGCAAAGCTCCTTTTTTGGGCGACAAGCTTAACGCTGCGCGATTCATCGTGGCAAAAAACCGCACTGCATTTGGGAGGTGCTATTAAAAATGAACGGCGCCCAAACACACATGGTGACTTTTGCCACGATTGCAGTGCGATTTGGAATCGCGGGCAGAATCACAGCGATCCCTAAAAAAAAAAAAAAAAAAAAAAAAAAAAAAAAAAATCGCCAGATGTGAACGGGGTAGTCACAGTAGTAGTTGCCGATACGGCAGTAACCGCCGGCTGTCTTCTGGGTCTCATTCTCTGATTGGATGAGAGGATCGTGACGTCGTCACTCTGCCTCTCCAGCTTGGCCAATCGCAGAACACCTTGCATCCATTGAGTAAAATAAAAATTGCAAGGGGCTCTGTGATTGGTGGCTGTGCTGCGAGAGAGATCCCACTACGGGGCAGGGCTTGGGACAGGAAGTGGAAGACTGCGGCGGTCGTTGTAGTACCGGTCTTCCGTCCGTCAATGGAAGCGACATTCCGGAAAAAGTACTGTGCGATGCGTTCCACCATGCATTCCACGGTGCGATGCGTTCCACCATGCATTCCACGGTGCGATGCGTTCCACCATGCATTCCACGGTGCGATGCGTTACACACACACACACACACTTTACAATCTGACAGGTAGCAGTAATCTGATAGAACACCCATGCGGACATCTTACTACACCCAGCTACGTCTTGAATTTCTGAGTAATTTTAGCAATAACGTGAACATATATAAATAAAGATAGTATGTTGATATTACATTTTGAAAGAAGCTGGACGCCAGCAGGAGGAAGGTGGTGGTGGCCATGTTGGTACACTCGGCAGTAAGAAGGTGGCGGAGGCCATGTTGGTACACCCCGCACTGCTCATCGCTAAACCTTTAGCCGGGGTTCACATCAGTGGCGGCCGCTGGTAATTTTTTAAAAAAAAATTGGGGGGGGGGGCAAACAGTACACCACCCCTAGGTCGGTCGGGTGCACTTACCCCATCTATGGTGGGCAGCGCTTCTCTGGCGGCTTCCCCTTGCCGCCACGGGCATCGCGGCGGCTTCTGTTTCCTCCCTCCTCCTCGGCGGCCAAATTGGGACTCTTCTCTTTTCGGCCAAATCGGAAAAACGGGTCCAAGACCTGCTTCTGATTGGCTAGACTGAGGATCAGTATTTCAATAGCGAATATTCGTTTGCTGTTGTAACAACTGGGTGGGCTCCTGGCGCAATGCTCTGCACCACGAGCCAAGCCTATTAGAGCCTATTAGAGCCTCTGGCTCTAAATCAGGTGCTAAAAAAAAAAAAAAAAAAAAAACCCACCACACACACACACACACACACACACCGTAATTCACGTGCCCGGCATCCTGAAAGGGGCCAGACACATGAATAGGGGGTGGCAGTGTCCTGTCAAAAAAATTGGCTGCGGATAAAGCATGGGGGTGGTGCCCCTAATGGACGGGCTGCCACTGATTCACACTATAGCAATGCGGGAAGCATTAGTGCGATTTCAGCGCGAGTTCACACATCGCTTGTATGCGGGAATCGGCGCTGGAATCGCACTGCTGCTTCCCGCATCGCATGTCTCCCACAGGCAGTTCATACAGCCCTCTGCAAAGCGATAATACAAAAGTTAATGACCCCCCCAAGATCAGTTCACAGATCGCAGTGCGAACTATGGATTCGGACAGGAATCATACGATTCTAGTGCAGGGAGGGAGAAAAAAAAAAAGTCCCTGCACTTTTTTTTTTTAAATGCAAATCCAATGCAAGATCAGCCATACAACTGGGAGGCTGAACTCGCATTGCACAGACATTGCGAGTGTGCAAATCACATGCGATGTCTTTGTTCACTATAGTGTGAACCCGGGCTTAACCTTTCAAAATTCAACATCCAAACAGCATTTTAGGTGTCGCTATATTATATTATTAATATACACTCACTTTATTGCTACAATTACTCTGAGATTCAAATCATAGCTGGGTGTAGTAAGATGTCCGCATGGGTGTTCTATCCGATTACCGCTACCCGCCAGATTATAAAGTGTGTGGAACGCATCGTGCATGTGCAGTACGGGTTTTGTTTTTGGTCGGAGCGTCACTTCCGTTTCACAATTTGATGGGTAGCGGAAGGGCCACCATCACGAGTTTTGGGGCCCCTTACACAGCTTCAGGCATGGGCCCCCTGGAGCAGAGAAGAACCGGGGGGGGGGGGGTAGGTGCTGCCACAAATTGAGAAGCGGGGGGGTGCTGTCGCCGAATTGTTGAGGGGGGGGGGCTTTGGGTGCTAGCGAACAAAAAAGGGAGGGGTTGCCATCTGGGCCCCTGGGGACCTCCAGGGCCCCTTACCAGTGTACTGCCTGTACCCCCCCCCCCCCCCGATGGCGGCCCTTGGTAGCGGTAAATCGGATAGAACACCGGAAACTGCTACAGGGATCCTCCGATGAGGCAAACCGCATCCGCCGCAAAGAAGCTACTACTTCTTTATTGGGCTACAAGCCCGTTGCAGATTGCTACACAATTTATCGTGGCGAAACTGCATCGCATTTGAGGTGCCATAAAAAAAAAAAAAAAAAAAAAAAAAAAAAAAATGGCGCCCAAACACATGTGGTGCCTTTACCACTTTTGTAGATGCGATTTGGAATCGCGGACAGAATCACGGCGATCCCAAAATCGCCAGATGCGAACGGGGCACGATTGCGGAGAATCGCAGTAATAGTTGCCAATACGGCAGTGACCGCCGCCGCCGTCTTCTGGGACACGTTCTCTGATTGGATGAGGAGGCGATTGTGATGTCATCGCTCTGTCTCTCCAGCCCCGCCAATCGCAGAACACCTCGCATCCATTGGTGATTGTGATGTCATCATTCTGCCTCTCCAGCTTGGCCAAAAGGCAGAACTCCTTGCATCCATCGAGTAAAAACGCAAGGTACTCTGCGATTGGTGGATGTGCTGTATAAGCGACCCCCCCCCCTATGGACCAGGAGATATACATCTCTGTACTTACAATCAATGGTGGAACAATGCAACAATGTAACACAAACCATACCTGGGGAAGGGCAGCTTTGTACATCCACAACTCTGATGCCGCGTACACACGATCGGAATTTCCGACAACAAAACCCCCCCCCCCCCCCCGACGGATGTTGGCTCAAACTTGTCTTGCCTACATACGGTCGCACAAATGTTGCTCGGAAATTCCGATGGTCAAGAACGCGCCACACTACGACGAGCCGAGAAAAAGTACAATGATTCCGAGCATGCGCAGCACTTTTGTGCGTCGGAAATGGCTACACACGATCGGAATTTACGTCAAGAACTTTTCTTTTCGGAGAAATTGAGAACCTGCTCTCAAACATTTGTTGTCGAAAATTCCGACAGCAAATGTCCGATGGAGCCTACACGCGGTCGGAATATCCGACCAAAAACTCACATCAGACATTTGTTGTCGGAAATTCCGATCGTGTGTACGCGGCATTAGAACAGGAAAGGGTTAAAACCTCTAATGGGGTTTTTTTTTCCCTGGGTATATTTTCCTGCACTTCCTGTTCCACAGATAGAAAATGTGTGGAAATCTCCCAAAGTGGGGGGGGGATTCCCCTCTTACACAGTTGTCCAGTAAGGATCCCTAAAATTTGAGTATCCCCTCACCTTCCAATCATCTCAAATAGAAATATGAACCCCCCTCCCCCAATAAGCACAGCAATAAAAACCTGGCAGAGGGTCCTACACACTCTATAAGCCAATAAATGAGAAGAGAACACTGGGGGAGAAAGAGTCACCCCCCCTTCCTCCACAGCGCCCCCCCCCCCCCCAGGCGGTTTAACATATAAAAATCGACCTACCTGCTCTCTTGCGGGTGTGACCGGAGGATCTGGATTGGGATCTCGGGCTCTCCCCCCGGGGTCTTCCCATGCAGCCTCCCATGGCCGGAGTGCGCTCAGCAAAGCCCCATACAGGGTCCAGCAAGGGGAAGAGGGCGCCGATAACCCGACAATTGAGGGGGGGATCTAATGAACAGATGGCGGCTTCCACAATCTTATAATGACTCCGACAACCCGACAGAGGGTTCAACAAATCCTGTAGTAGATCCGATGACCCGACAGGAGCTCCGACAGTCCTATGGAGGCTCCGACAACCCTACAGAAGCTCCGACAGTCCTATGGAGGCTCCGACAACCCTACAGAAGCTCCGACAGTCCTATGGAGGCTCCGACAACCCTACAGAAGATCGGGGGGGGGGGGCTCTGATGACCTTACAGAAGCTCCGACAATTTTTGGGGTGTTCTGATGAATCAACAGTGGTTCTAACAAATTAGGGGGGGGGGGCTAGAATGACCCAACAACAGTGGCTCTGATTACCCTAGAGGGGCTCTGTTGACCCTAAAGGAGCTCAGATGGTTCCAGTGTCTCCCAATGCCCTATAGAAGCTCAGATGACCCGACATTGGCTTCCATGGTCCCAGAAATGCTCAGAATGTCCTATAGAGTTTCCGATGGTCCTAGAGTGGCTCAGAGTGACTTATTGAAGTTTAGAAGGTCCTATTGAGTCTAATGGTCCCAGAGAGGCTCAGAAGGTTCTATAGAGGCTCGGGAAATCCCAGAGAGGCTCAGAAGGTTCTATAGAGGCTCGGGAAGTCCCAGAGAGGCTCAGAAGGTTCTATAGAGGTTCGGGAAGTCCCAGGGAGGCTCAGAAGGTTCTATAGAGGTTCGGGAAGTCCCAGGGAGGCTCAGAAGGTTCTATAGAGGCTCGGGAAGTCCCAGAGAGGCTCAGAAGGTTCTATAGAGGCTCGGGAAGTCCCAGAGAGGCTCAGAAGGTTCTATAGAGGCTCGGGAAGTCCCATAGAGGTTCGGGAAGTCCCAGGGAGGCTCAGAAGGTTCTATAGAGGTTCGGGAAGTCCCAGGGAGGCTCAGAAGGTTCTATAGAGGTTCGGGAAGTCCCAGAAGGTTCTATAGAGGCTCCGATGATCCCAGGGAGGCTCAGAAGGTTCTGTAGAGGCTCAGGTTATATGGAGGCTCCAATGGTCCCAGGAAGGCTCAGAAGGTTCTTTAGAGGCTCAGAAGGTTCTATAGAGACTCAGGAGATCCCAGAGAGGCTTCGATGGTCCCAGGGAGGCTCAGATGGTTCTATAGAGGCTCAGGAGGTTCTATAGAGGCTCGGAAGGTCCCAGGGAGGCTCAAAAGGTTCTATAGAGGCTCCAATGGTCCCAGGGAGGCTCAGAAGGTTCTATAGAGGCTCGGAAGGTCCCAGGGAGGCTCCGATGGTCCCAGGGAGGCTCAGAAGGTCCCAGGGAGGCTCAGAAGGTCCCAGGGAGGCTCAGATGGTCCCAGGGAGGCTCAGATGGTCCCAGGGAGGCTCAGAAGGTTCTATAGAGGCTCGGAAGGTCCCAGGGAGGCTCAGAAGGTCCCAGGGAGGCTCACAAGGTTCTGTAGAGGCTTCGATGGTCCCAGGGAGGCTCAGAAGGTTCTGTAGAGGCTCAGAAGGTTCTATAGAGGCTCCGATGGTCCCAGGGAGGCTCAGCAGGACATAGAAGGGCTCCTCAGGATACTTCCAGCTTCTGGGGATCAGCAGTAACTTCCCTCCGTCACCTCCCAGCTCAGCAGCCCGGCTCCCCTCCTCCTCCAGCCCGCAGCAGGCAGTTCCTCACCCCGGGCAGGCGGTCAGTATGGAGCTCTCCGCAAAGTCCCGGGAAGTGGCAGTTGGGTGGGGGAAGGGAAGGCTCTTCCTGCACCGCACTCTCTCACTCTGCTACTTGTTTGCAAATATTTGTTTGTTATGAATTTTTGTTTCCCTTTACGAAAGAAAAAAAAAAAGGGAAGATCCTCCTTTTCTCCCCTCCCCCTCCCCTTCCAGGTGAGCATGTGACACAGGGCCACCCTGCTGTGCCTAGGCTCTCCTCCCCTGATCACATTAACCCTTGCACTGCTGGCTGCCTGGCAGGATTTTTTTTTTGTATCTCTGTCCATGTAATCCTGTCCTGATAATCACTGATTTCCCCATGGGTGGGGGGCAGGGCAGGGGCAGAGGATCCTGCTGAGGAGGGCTCCTGCACTAATGAGATTACAAGCCTCACCTATCCTGGATGGCTGGGGGGGGGGGGGGGGGGGATGTGTGGATGGATTGCTTTTCTGGGGGGGGAGGGACTTTGTGCTGACCAGACTTGGCCAGGAAGTGGTGTGTCCTTATCTGTCACAGTGCAGATCGGCCATACACTGTGCAATCTGATTGTACAATCTCATTTAGACTTGCCAAAACCTTTTAATATGAGGTCAGACCTAAATAATCCATCCAATCAGCATAAAATTAGACAGGCACTTGCAGCACATACACACTATATTACCAAAAGTATTGGGACGCCTGCCTTTGCACACACATGGACTTTCATTGCATCCCAGTCTAAAGTCCCGTTCACACACGATTGTATTTTCTGCAGATCTTTGTCTTCATATTTACCAAAACCATATAATATGAGGTCAAATCTTAAAGCGGAGGTCCGCCGAATTTATTATAATTTTTTTTTAAAGTCAGCAGCTACAAAAACCTGCAGCTGTTGACTTTTAATAAAATAAGGACATTTACCTGTCCAGGGCGCTCGCAATGTCGGCACCCGAGGCCGACCCGTCCCTCGGTCCTCGGGTGCTGCTGCTGCCGCCGGCCATCTTCGGTAAGGGAATCAGAAAGTGAAGCCTTTTGCGGATTCACTTCCTGGTTCCCTACTGCGCATGCGCGTGTCGCTCTGCGCAATCCAAATGGTCCCTGCTGTCTTCTGGGACCCGTGTGTCTCCAAGAAGACAGCGGGGGGAGACGGGAAGTGGTGTAGACTGCGGGATTCTGCGGGGGTCTACGCCTGGGAAGTGGGTGCAAATACCTGTATTAGACAGGTATCTGCACCCCCCCCTCCCCCCTGAAAGGTGCCAAATGTGACACCGGAGGGGGGGAGGGTTCCAAAAAGCGGAAGTTCCATTTTTGTGTGGACCTCCGCTTTAACCACTTAAAACCCGGACCATTATGCAGCTTAAGGACCGGGACACTTTTTGCGATTTGGCACTGCGCCGCTTTAACTGACAATTGCGCGGTCGTGCGACGTGGCTCCCAAACAAAATTGACGTCCTTTTTTTCCGCACAAATAGAGCTTTCTTTTGGTGGTATTTGATCACCTCTGCGGTTTTCATTTTTTGCGCTATAAACAAGAATAGAGCAACAATTTTGAAAAAAAGCAATATTTTTTACTTTTTGTTATAATAAATATCCCCAAAAAATATATTTAAAAAAACATTTTTTTCCTCAGTTTAGTCCGATACGTATTCTTCTACATATTGTTGGTGAAAAAAAATCGCAATAAGCGTTTGATTGGTTTGCGCAAAAGTTATAGCGTTTACAAAATAGGGGATAGTTTTATGGCATTTTTATTAATAATTTTTTTTTTCTAGTAATGGCGGCGATCAGTGATTTTTTTTTCGTGACTGCGACATTATGGCGGACACATCGGACACTTTTGACACCATTTTGGGACCATTGTCATTTTTACAGCGATCAGTGCTATAAAAATGCACTGAGTACTGTGAAAATGACTGTGGCAGTGAAGGGGTTATCCTGTAGGGGGCGCTGAAGGGGTTAAGTGTGACCTAATGAGTGATTCTTACTGTGGGGGGGGGGCGTGGCTTAGCGCATGACGTCACTGATCGTCGTTCCCTATGACAGGGGACAGACGATCACTGACAGGCTCACCAGGAAGCACGGGGAGATGTTTGTTTACACTTACCTCTCCCCGTTCTTCCGCTCTGTGACCCGATCGCGGCACACCAGCAGCGATCGGGTCCGCTATTCCCGCGGGGACGGTCACGCAGAAGAGGACCGGGTCGTGAGTGCGCCACCGGCTGGGCTCTTAAAGGGGATGGACCTGTAACCCCATGTGCCCAGCCGTGCCATTCTGCCGACGTACATCTGCGTGCGGCGGTCCTTAAGTAGTTAAAGGGGTTGTAAAGGTTTTTTTTTTTCACCTTAATGCATCCTATGAAAAAACACCTCGCTGTCACGGGCCCCCAGCCCCCCCCCCCCGTTTTACTTACCTGAGCCTGTTCACCTGCTGTGCGCGTCCCCCAGCGTCCTCTTCTCCGCGGAGTCTGGCCGTTGATTGAATAGATTGATAGCAGCGCAGCCATTGGCTGACGTTTGACCATTCTTCCAGAAGAGTATTTGTGAGGTCAGGCACTGATGTTGGATGAGAAGGCCTGGCTTGCAGTCTCCGCTCTAATTCATCCCAAAGGTGTTCTATCGGGTTGAGGTCAGGACTCTGTGCAGGCCAGTCAAGCTCCTCCACCCCAAACTCGCTCATGCATGTCTTTATGGACCTTGCTTTGTGCACTGGTCCAAATCATTTGATGGCAGTGGCGGCCCGTCCAAACGGGGTGCAGGGGTACCGCCCCCCTAAGCCAAACGCCGGACCCTAATCTACAAGCAGGGCGCCGGACGCATGGATTTCAATTGTTTTGTTTTTTTTAGAAGCACATGATTAGAGCCTGAGGCTCTAATAGGCTTCAAAAAATGATGGACTCAGGATGCAGAGCACTGCGCCCAAGCCCACCCGGTTGAGTGACAATAGCACATTTATATTTGCTATTGTCTTCCTGATTCTCCTCCCAGCCAATCAGGAAGTGGGTCCTGAGACCCGTCTCCCGATTGGATGAGAGGAGAAGCGATCCTATTGGCCGCTGAGGAGAAGGAGGAGGGAGGAGATGCAGGCGAAGCCGCCATGAAGCCCAGGAGGAGGAAACGCAAGGTGAAGCTGCTGCCCGCCACCCAGAGGAAGCGGTGCCCACAACCGAGATGGGGTGAGGGCAGGGCTGATGACCGACTGGGGGGGTGGTGCCTGTGACCTGACCCCCCCCAAAGAAATATATACCACCAGCCGCCACTGTTTGGTGGAGGGGGGATTATGGTGTGTGTGGGGGGGGGGGATTATGGTGTGGGGGTTGTTTTTCGGGGGTTGGGCTTGGCCCCCTTAGTTCCTGTGAAGGGAAATCTTAAGGCGTCAGCATACCAAGACATTTTGGACAATTTCATGTTCCCAACTTTGTGGGGACAGTTTGGGGGACGGCCCCTTCCTGTTCCAACATGACTGCTCACCAGTGCACAAAGCAAGGTCCATAAAGACATGGATGAGCGAGTTTGGGGGGGAGGAACTTGACTGGCCAGCACAGAGTCCTGACCTCAACCCGATAGAACACCTTTGGGATGAATGAGAGCGGAGACTGCGAGCCAGGCCTTCTCATCCAACATCAGTGCCTGACCCTAACATATGCACTTCTGGAAGAATGGTCAAACATTCCCACAGACACCCTCCTAAACCTTGTGGACGGCCTTCCCAGAAGAGTTGAAGCTGTTATAGCTGCAATGGGCGGGGCCAACTCAATATTGAACCCTACGAACTAAAGCCTTGTACACACGGTCCGACTTCCATCGGACTTTTCCCTGGATTTTTGTCAGAACGGAGTTGGCCGGGAACACCCATAGCATACACACCACAGGACTTTTCTGCAAACTTTCCCAAAACTTTTTCCAACATCACGTGGTTTTTCTGCTCTTTACCGCCACCCTTTGGTCAACTTCTGCTATTGTTGGTTGATTTTAAACATTATTTGTTTTGTCCATCGGACAAAAGTCCGATGGTTTTCTGTACACACGGCCGGACTTTGCTCCATCGGACTTTTGTTGGCGAAAAGTTTGTCCGTTTGCAGACCGAACATTTGTCCGATGAAAACCAAAAAAGTTTGTCCGATGGAGCGTACACACGGTCGGATTTTTTGTCCAACTTGCTCAAAATGAAGTTTGTTGGCAAAAAGTCTGACCGTGTGTACGGGGCTTAGGCTCGGTTCCATATAAGTGAGTGCAGTGTGTAGTGATGAGCCGAACACCCCCGGGTTCGGTTCGCACCAGAACCCGCGAACGGACCGAAAGTTCGTACGAACATTAGAACCCTATTAAATACAATGGATGCGAACGTTCGAATTCTAAAGTGCTAATTATAACAACTATTATGCATGTTATTGTCCTAAAAAGGGTTTGGGAACCCGGGTTCTGCACCAGGGGACATGTATCAATGCAAAAAGAAGTTTTAAAAACGGTCGTTTTTCGGGAGCAGTCATTTTAATGATGCATAAAGTGAAAAAAAAAAAGTCAAATATTCCTTTAAATATCGTACCTGGGGGGTGTCTAAAGTATGCCTGTGAAGTGCCACGTGTTTCCCGTGTTTAGAACTGTCCCTGCACAAAATTACACTTCTAAAGGAAAAAAAAGCCATTTAAAACTGCTTGCGGCTTTAATGTAATGTCTGGTCCCGGTAATATGGATGAAATTCTTTAGGAAAAATGGCATAGCTACCCCATGACCCCCCCCCCCCTACCCCAGCCCATTACCAGCCCCTTTGGGTCTTGTATGGATATTAAGGGGAACCCCGCACATAAAATAAAAAAGGCCCTATATACTCTGAACAGCCCTATACAGGCGGTGCATACAAGACAGGGACTGTAGGTTTGTTCTTATGTAGAATCTGTTTGTAATTTTGAACAGGTACATTGTTTAAGTGTAGCTCCAGCCCAAAAATCTATTTTTAAACTTTTTGGAAAACATAGGTAAGGGTTATCACCCCTGTAACATTTGTTTTGCTGTCTGTGCCCCTGTTCAGAACATTTCACCTCACTTTCCGTCCCAATGACAACTGTTTTTGAAATGTGGTGTTTTTCTTGAAACAAGGATTGCTGATAAAGCATCAGTACAGAGGAGACACCTTTCTCCCATATTAATTCTTACAGGAGAGAATTTTCCTTCCTAGTGGTAGATTTCCTCTCACTTCCTGTTGTCTTCTTGCGTTTGCAAGTAGGAGTCGTTTGTAAGTTGGATGTTTGAAAGTAGGGACCTGCCGTATATACTCTGCAGAAATAGGCCCCTTAGTTGTTGGTGTTGGCACAACACTGTAAGCACTCAGTTACTCTTGGTTGGTGCTGGAACGCCCTGCTGTCAACTATTATATCAGGAATTTTAATTACGTATAATTGTTGAACAGTGGTAGTAAAAATTGGGCCTTTGATGGTGGTGCTGGTGCCACAACACTGTAAGCCCTGACAGTTACTCTTGGTGGGTGCAGCAATGGGCCCTGCTGTGAATTATTAGATCAAGAATTGTAATTGCATGCCCCTGTTGAACAGGGGCTGAAAAATTGGGCCTTTCGTGGTGGTGGTGGTGGTGGTGGTGTTGCCACAACACTGTAAGCCCTCAGAGTTACTCTTGGTGGGTGCAGGAATGGGCCCTGCTGTGAATTATTAGATCAAGAATTGTAATTACATGCCCCTGTTGAACAGGGGCTGAAAAATTGGGCCTTAGGCACTGGTGGCACAACACTACAACCCCTCACAGATACTGTACTTGGAGCACAGCAATGAGCCCTGTTGCAAAGTATTGCTTCAAAAATTGTAATGACACGCCCCTGTTAAACAGGGGCTGAAAAATTGGGCCTTAGGCACTGGTGCCACAACACTCCAACCCCTCACAGATACTGTACTTGGAGCACAGCAATGAGCCCTATGGCAAATTATTGCTAAAAAAATTGTAATTACACGCCCCTGTAAAACAGGGGCTGAAAAATTGGGCCTTAGCCACTGGTGGCGGCACCCATAAACAAAAATGATCTTCCAAGCTATCATCATCAATCGTATCATTGAGGACTCGGAGGAGGAGGATAGCCAGTCAACATAACAGCACAGACACTCAGCATCAGCATCAGTCTTGAAGGGATGTGACATGTTAAAATCAATTAGTCTGTTATATCAGCATCAGGTGTGTGGTAGCTGGTGGTGATCCAAGACTGGTTCATCTTGATGAAAGTCAGTCGATCAACCGAGTCGGTGGACAGGCGCACCCTGTGATCCGTGACAAATCCTCCAGCAGCACTGAATGTGCGTTCCAAAAGAACGCTGGATGCAGGACAGGCCAGTAGCTCAATTGCATACTGTGCAAGCTCTGGCCAGTGATCCATCCTCAAGACCCAGTAAGCCAGAGGATTTTCGGTGGGGAAGGTGTCCAAGTCTGACCTTGCCCCTAGATATTCCTGCACCATGTTTATCAGACGCTGGCGATGGTTGCTGGAACCAATCATACTTTGGGGCTGCGGACTAAAGAATTGTCTGAACGCATCGGTCAGACGGCCACCTTCCCCACCGCTCCTTCTTTGACTGGCCAAAGCCTCAGCAACTCGTTGTCCTGGACCAGGAGTTTGTAACCTCCCAGTCTCTGGGAACGCGTTGCACAGACCTTTCTGCAAGGCCTCCCGGAGTTGTCTCATCCTCTGCTCCCTCTGCGACGGTAACATAAGGTCCGCAACCTTACCCTTGTACCGTGGATCAAGGAGAGTGGCCAGCCAGTAATGGTCCCTCTCCTTGATCCGAAGAATACGAGGATCCTTCCGCAGACTTTGCAGGATCAGGGAGGCCATGCAGCGTAGGTTTGCTGAGGCATTCGCTCCGGAGTCCTCTGGGTCACTAAGGACGACATGATCCGCAGTCACCTCCTCCCAGCCACGTACAAGTCCACTGGTTTCTTGGGACTGTAAATCATCCCTAAAAGACTGCTGCTGATGATGCTGAGTGCCAGCCTCCACCTCCATGCTGACACAATCCTCCTCCTCCTCCTCCTCCTCCTCCTCTTCCTCTTCCTGTGCGATGGGTGGGACAGAAGGAACACTGTCTGGGTAAAGGGGGCCTTGAGAGGCAAGGAAGTCCTCCTCTTCCTGCCTCTGTTCTGCCTCAAGTGCCCTGTCCATTATTCCACGCAGCGTGTGCTCCAACAGGTGGACAAGAGGTACAGTGTCACTGATGCATGCACTGTCACTGCTCACCATCCTCGTGGCCTCCTCAAATGGTGCCAGGACAGTGCATGCATCCCTGATCATGCCCCACTGGCGTGGAGAAAAAAAACCAAGCTCCCCTGACCCTGTCCTGGTGCCGTAGTCGCACAGGTACTCATTGATGGCCCTCTGCTGCGTGTGCAGCCGCTGCAGCATGGCCAACGTTGAGTTCCACCTGGTGGGCATGTCACATATAAGGTGGTTCTTGGGCAGGTTCAACTCCTTTTGCAGCTCAGCCAGGCGAGCACTGGCATTATAAGATCTGCGGAAATGCACACAGACTTTCCTGGCCTGCCTCAGGACATCCTGTAAGCCCGGGTACCTGCCCAAGAACCGCTGCACCACCAGGTTAAGGACGTGAGCCACACAGGGCACATGGGTCAGTTGTCCCTGTCGGAGGGCGGAGAGGAGGTTGGTGCCATTGTCGCAAACCACCATTCCTGGCTTAAGCTGGCGTGGCGTCAACCACCTCTCAGCCTGGCCCTGCAGAGCAGACAGGACCTCTGCCCCAGTGTGGCTTCTGTCCCCCAAACACACCAGCGCAAGCACGGCATGGCATCTTTTTGCCTGCGTACTTGCGTAGCCCCGTGAACGGCTACGGAGCACCGCTGGTTCATAGGACAAACCACAGGAAGAGGCCATGGAGGAAGAAGAAGAGGAGGGGGTGGAGGAGAGAGGTGTGTCACAACCAGTAGTAGCATTTTGGAGGCGTGGCGGTGGGACAACCTCCAACACTACTGCACCTTGTCCTGCATCCTTCCCAGCTGCCAAAAGAGTGACCCAATGGGCCGTGAAAGAAAGGTAACGTCCCTGTCCATGCCTGCTGGACCATGAGTCAGCGGTAATATGCACCTTACCGCTGACCGCCCTGTCCAGCGAGGCCAAGACATTGCCTTCCACATGCCGGTAGAGAGCCGGAATCGCCTTCCGTGAGAAAAAGTGGCGTTTGGGAACCTGCCACTGAGGAACCGCACATTGCACAAACTCACGGAAGGGGGCCGAGTCTACCAACTGAAAAGGCAGCAGTTGAAGCGCTAGCAATTTAGCCAAGCTAGCATTCAACCGCTGGGCATGTGGACGGCTGGGAGTGAACTTCTTTCGACGGTCCAGCAGCTGGGGCAGGGAAATTTGCCTGCTAGAATCGGACGTCGGTGTACTGCTAGCAGAGTGGCCGCAACTACTTGGCTGTGACACACCTAATTCTACACCTTCATTCCTCTCAGTGCATGTTTCAGAGAGGACTGAAGTTATAGTGGGGTTGGAGATCCCAGCTGATGCGGTGCAAGGAGAGGTCCGCTTTGTTCTTTGGTGTGGGTCTTTGAGGTAGGCTTGCCAACGAGCTGCATGGCAGGTCAACATATGTCTGGTCAGGCATGTGGTACCCAAGCGGCTGATGTTTTGGCCACGCGATATACGCTTGAGACATATGTTGCAAACAGCAGCTGTGCGATCTGATGCACTAGCCTCAAAAAAGGCCCACACCAAGGAACTTTTTGAATGACGGGCAGAGGCAGCGCCCTGCACAGGCGGAGCTCTGCGGTGTGATTCCGTCGGTGTACTGCCCTTACGCTGGCCACCAAAGGGCATCCTGTCTCGTTGGAGATGTGCCTCCTCCTCATCCTCCTCCTCCTCTCTCCTATTAGGCACCCACGTGGAGTCAGTGACCTCATCATCCCCTCCCTCCTCATCACTGGAGCCAATCTGGCAGTATGCTGCAGCTGCTGGAACATGACTGCCAGATTGGTGTCCTTCTTGAGCATCCCCTCTGTCTGCTCTCACCCTACTGCCTTCCTGTAGCTGGGTTTCATCATCAGACCCTTCGAAACGCTGGGCATCCTCCTGGAGCATGTACCCAACACTGTGCTCAAACAGTTCGGGGGACTCCTCAGGAGGAGGACATGGTGGGTCTAGGGAAGGAGTGACTGATGATGAGTCTGACATTGATACCAGGGAAGAGGACGCTTTGGCAGCTGCTTTGCCAGTACCCTGAGCCTGGGTGAGAGAGGATGAGGAGGAGGAGGAGGGCTTGGTCATCCACTCTACCAAGTCTTCGGCATGATGTGGCTCAACATGTCCAGCTGCGGAAAAGAAGGACAAGCGTGTCCCATGGCCATGTGCTGATGACAATGCACCGCGTCCACGACCAGCACTGTTGCCCCCAGACACAGAGCCTGCTTGCCCTCTTTTATTGCCTCCTGACTGTCTGCCTCTCCTTGTTTGCCTTCCAGACATTCTAATAGATGGCCTGCAGGGAGATGGGAAAAAAGCAATAAGGGCTACCTTCAGGTGTCCTTCTCTGTCCCTTGAAACAAGGACTTGCACAGTGAAAGAAACTGACACTCTCCCTACCTACAGTTTTCTGTCCCTAGAAAAAATGTTTTTTTTAAGCACAATATAGCACAAGGAGCATTCACTCACTGTCCTTCCAGGTCCCTAGAAACAAGGACTTACACAGTGAAAGAAACTGACACTCTCCCTACCTACAGTTTTCTGTCCCTAGAAAAAATGTTTTTTTTAAGCACACTATAGCACAAGGAGCATTCACTCACTGTCCTTCCAGGTCCCTGGAAACAAGGACTTGCACAGTGAAAGAAACTGACACTCTCCCTACCTACAGTTTTCTGTCCCTAGAAAAAATGTTTTTTTTAAGCACAATATAGCACAAGGAGAATTCACTCACTGTCCTTCCAGGTCCCTAGAAACAAGGACTTGCACAGTGAAAGAAACTGACACTCTCCCTACCTACAGTTTTCTGTCCCTAGAAAAAATGTTTTTTTTAAGCACAATATAGCACAAGGAGAATTCACTCACTGTCCTTCCAGGTCCCTAGAAACAAGGACTTGCACAGTGAAAGAAACTGACACTCTCCCTACCTACAGTTTTCTGTCCCTAGAAAAAATGTTTTTTTTAAGCACAATATAGCACAAGGAGAATTCACTCACTGTCCTTCCAGGTCCCTAGAAACAAGGACTTGCACAGTGAAAGAAACTGACACTCTCCCTACCTACAGTTTTCTGTCCCTAGAAAAAATGTTTTTTTAAGCACAATAAAGCACAAGGAGAATTCACTCACTGTCCTTCCCAGTCCCTAGAAACAAGGACTTGCACAGTGAAAGAAACTGACACTCTCCCTACCTACAGTTTTCTGTCCCTAGAAAAAATGTTTTTTTTAAGCACAATATAGCACAAGGAGAATTCACTCACTGTCCTTCCAGGTCCCTGGAAACAAGGACTTGCACAGTGAAAGAAACTGACACTCTCCCTACCTACAATTTTCTGTCCCTAGAAAAAATGTTTTTTTTAAGCACAATATAGCACAAGGAGAATTCACTCACTGTCCTTCCAGGTCCCTAGAAACAAGGACTTACACAGTGAAAGAAACTGACACTCTCCCTACCTACAGTTTTCTGTCCCTAGAAAAAATGTTTTTTTTAAGCACACTATAGCACAAGGAGAATTCACTCACTGTCCTTCCAGGTCCCTGGAAACAAGGACTTGCACAGTGAAAGAAACTGACACTCTCCCTACCTACAGTTTTCTGTCCCTAGAAAAAATGTTTTTTTTAAGCACAATATAGCACAAGGAGAATTCACTCACTGTCCTTCCAGGTCCCTAGAAACAAGGACTTGCACAGTGAAAGAAACTGACACTCTCCCTACCTACAGTTTTCTGTCCCTAGAAAAAATGTTTTTTTTTAAGCACAATATAGCACAAGGAGAATTCACTCACTGTCCTTCCAGGTCCCTGGAAACAAGGACTTGCACAGTGAAAGAAACTGACACTCTCCCTACCTACAGTTTTCTGTCCCTAGAAAAAATGTTTTTTTTAAGCACAATAAAGCACAAGGAGAATTCACTCACTGTCCTTCCAGGTCCCTGGAAACAAGGACTTACACAGTGAAAGAAACTGACACTCTCCCTACCTACAGTTTTCTGTCCCTAGAAAAAATGTTTTTTTTAAGCACAATATAGCACAAGGAGAATTCACTCACTGTCCTTCCAGGTCCCTAGAAACAAGGACTTGCACAGTGAAAGAAACTGACACTCTCCCTACCTACAGTTTTCTGTCCCTAGAAAAAATGTTTTTTTTAAGCACAATATAGCACAAGGAGAATTCACTCACTGTCCTTCCAGGTCCCTAGAAACAAGGACTTGCACAGTGAAAGAAACTGACACTCTCCCTACCTACAGTTTTCTGTCCCTAGAAAAAATGTTTTTTTTAAGCACAATTTAGCACAAGGAGAATTCACTCACTGTCCTTCCAGGTCCCTAGAAACAAGGACTTACACAGTGAAAGAAACTGACACTCTCCCTACCTACAGTTTTCTGTCCCTAGAAAAAATGTTTTTTTTAAGCACACTATAGCACAAGCACAAAACACACTGACACTCTCCCTACCTATCCTTCTCTTTCCCTAAACTAAAGGAATCCAGGTTAAGCAAGAAAGAAATAACAGTCACTGTCCCTGCCTATGCTGCTCTATCCCTGCTCCGGAACACACTACACTAGGCCGCCGTGCTGGCGGCCTTTTATAGTGTGGGGCGTGTACTAAACACCCTCAGCAATAATTGGCCACAGGCATCCTGCCTGTGGCCAATCATTGCTCTCCTCGCTGCCGGCGCTGTGATTGGCCAAGCATGCGGGGTCACAGTGCATGCTTGGCCAATCACAGCGCCTGGATGACACTGCGATGGCGTAGTGCATTGTGGGCCGTTCGCGTCACTCGAATTTGGCGCGAACGGCCCAAATCGTTCGATCTTCGTCGAACGATCGAACAGCCGATGTTCGAGTCGAACGTATGTTCGATTCGAACACGAAGCTCATCCCTAGCAGTGTGTGGTTGTGCAGCCCATTCCTTTCAAGGGGTTGCCATTGGCCCTTTTCTTACGGGACCCTCCGCTAAGCGGAACCCACTTGCTCAGCGCAGGGGGAGGGGAATCTCTCCGCTAAGCCATCCCGAGAAGGCGGATGACCGGTCCGTGTCTGTTCCTCTATACAGAGCAGACATGGGCACAGTCCCGCTCTCCTCTATGGGGCAATCCGATGGAAACAGTCTGCCTGTTCATTTCCATCCCCCCAGCACCACAGGGGGGGCTCCCTATGGAATAGCATCCTGTAGTAATCGGTCACACGTGATTGGAGAATTGTGCGGAATTGTGCGGCCGTTGCAGATTGATCGCTATCGCACGCTCCTTGTGTAGCTTAAGCTGTAGGATACCTTTTTGTTCCTTCAGTATACTGTCGGTGGTGAAGGGGTGGTAAAAACATGCAGCTGATCCGTGCTTTTACCTCCTCTTTGATACCTATGTGAAACCAAGCCAAGTGAAGACGTCAAGGACCCGCCTACAAACCAGAGTATCGGAGGGAAGATGTGAGCACCGGCTGCCTGGGGGGGGGGGGGCGGAAATAAGGTAAGTGCTTTTCAATGGTACCCTACTGGAGCATTTAACACTTGCCTTGTCATTTCAGTAGCAGGATCGATCTGCCAGAAATCTGCTGTGTAGTTCTAACGTGGTGACTTCTAAAGCCCCGTACACACGGTCTGACTTTTGGCCAACAAACTTCATTTTGAGCAAGTTGGACCAACAATCCGACCTGTGTGTACGCTCCATCGGACAAACTTTTTTTTGTTTTTTTTTGTTTTCATCGGACAAAAGTTGGGTCTGCAAACGGACAAACTTTTGCCCAACAAAAGTCCGATGGAGCAAAGTCCGACCGCGTGTACAGGAAACCATCGGACTTTTGTCCGATGGACAAAACAAATAATGTTACAATCAACCAACAATAGCAGAAGTTGACCAAAGGGTGGCGGTAAAGAGCAGAAAAGAGCAGAAAAACCACGTGATGTTGTAAGAAGTTTTGGAAAAGTCCTGTGGTGTGTATGCTATGGGTGTTCCCAACCAACTCCCTTCGGACAAAAATCCACAGAAAAGTCCGATGGAAGTCCGACCGTGTGTACGGGGCTTAAGGCTCAGCTCACGCGCGCTCCAGAAGTGGGCGTTTCCTGAGCGTTTCTCAGGCGTCACGAACGCCCAGGGCAAAATTGTTTGCATTGCAGCGCCCAGTGTTGTTCACATGGTTGCCTTAGCAACCCGTTCACACCAGTGCAACTTTGCGGTGCCGCACCGATTTTGACAAAGTCGTTCCTGCACTACTTTTGGCAATTTCAGGGGCGACTTGCATAGACATTATGGGGCTTGGAGTCGCACAGCTGTCAGCCAAGTCGCACCTGAAGTCGTACTGACATGCGGCTTTGAAATCCTGCGATTTCAAGTGCAGCCGCACGATTTCAATGTCGCATGCAGTGTGAAGAGATCAGGGCTGGTGCAAGGATTTTTGACACGCTAGGCGAAACCTCATTTTGCCGCCCCCCTCCGCCCCCAGCTCCACCCCTGACTCCATCCCCCTTGCCCTATCCATGTGTACCCCCACCTTTTTAATGACTGCTACCATTTTTTTTAATGCAACACTTTGCTAGACTCATCAATGCAGCCTCACCATTGCCTATCAAATGCATCTTATCAGTGCCCATCAATGCAGCCTCACCCGTGCCCATCAAATGCAGCTTATCAGTGCCCATCAATGCAGCCTCACCGGTGCCCATCAATGCAGCCTCACCGGTGTCCATCAAATGCAGCTTATCAGTGCCCATCAATGCAGCTTATCAGTGCCCATCAATGCATCTTATCAGTGCCCATCAATGCATCTTATCAGTGCCCATCAATGCAGCCTCACCGGTGCCCATCAAATGCAGCTTATCAGTGCCCATCAATAAAGCCTCACCGGTGCCCATCAAATGCAGCTTATCAATGCATCTTATCAGTGCCCATCAATGCATCTCATCAGTGCCCATCAATGCAGTCTCACTGGTGCCCATCAAATGCAGCTTATCAGTGCCCACTGCCCATCAATGCATCTCATCAGTGCCCATCAATGCAGCCTCACCAGTGCCCTCATCGGGTACATTGTACCCCTACCCATTCACCAAAAAAGTGTCAAAAAAGCAAAAATGACAGGAGACAGTTTTTGACAATTCCTTTATTAACCACTTACCACTTATCACCAATACCAGGCACTTACCGTATACACCTTCCTGCCCAGGCCAATTTTCAGCTTTCTGCGCTGTCGCTGTTTAAATGACAATTGCGCGGTCATGCTACATTGTACCCAAACAAATTTTTTATCATTTTGTTCCCACAAATAGAGCTTTCTTTTGGTGGTATTTGATTACCTCTGTGATTTTTTTTTTTTTTGTGCAACAAATAAAAAAAGAGGGAAAATTTTGAAAAAAACTAAGTTTTCCTTTGTTTCTGTTATTTTTTTTTGTAAATAAGTACATTTTCTTCTTCAATGATGGGCACTGATATGGCTGCACTGACGGGAACTGATAAGGCAGCACAGATGAGGTGGCACTGATGATGGGCACTGATAGGCGGCACTGATGGGCACTGATAGGCGGCACTGATGGGCACTGATAGGTGGCACTGGTATGCTGCACTGATGGGCACTCATAGGCGGCACTGATGGGCACTCATACGCGGCACTGATGGTCACTCATTGGCAGCACTGATGGGTACTTATGGGTGGCACTGATAGGTGGAATGGACGGGCACTGATAGGTGGGCACTGATGGGCACAGATGGGCACTGATAGGTGGCACTGATGGACACTGGTGAGTGGCACTGATGACACTGGTGGGTGGCATTGCTGGGCATCACAAATTTTGTTTGTGATTGATTGATTGATATTTAAATTTATATTGCGCCAAATACTGTCTTGAAGGACTGCAACTAAGCGCGCTGTACCATAAATTCACCAATCAGCCTTGGGAAAAGAAAAAACGATTTGAAAAAAAAAACAGGGAGGAAAAAAGGAAGAAGGATGGCTCACAAGAGGGGCGAGAAAACAAAATTGGCGTTAATTATTACTAATTTTAATGTCTCTACATCTAACGTTTGTGCCATGATGGTGCCAGTCAGTGCCCATTTGTGGGCACTGATTGGCATATGTTATGCATACATTTGTACACGTGGATGGCCATGGGGGACTTACCTGGCCATCCACATGTTAGGTGCTTCCCTGGTGTCAGCGCAAACCCCCCTGTCAGGAGAGCCACCGATCGGCTCTCCTCTACTCGCGTCTGTCAGACGCGAGCGAGGAAAAGCTGATCAACGGCTCTTCCTGTTTACATCGTGATCAGCCGTGATTGGATACGGCTGATCACGTGGTAAAGAGCCTCCGCCGGTGACTGACACACCACACCACCGATCGCCGCGATGCGCGCCCCCACGGGCGTGTGGCGGCTGTTATCCTGCTGGACATCATATGACGCCCAGTCAGGATAACTGAACCACTTCCCGGACGTCAATCTGCTATTGACCGGGCGGGAAGTGGTTAAAAAAAAAAAGTGTCCCGCGATGTCTATCCATCTTCAATCACGGTGCCGATGGACCCGAAAAATAGAAAAAAAAAAAAAAACCTCTGCCTCGATGGGAGGTGTCCCGCCGACTTCTGTCCCTTGGCTGTGACAGCTGTTATATAGGTAAGGGCGGGGCCACCCGGTGACGTAACCGGGTGACCCCACCCCTTCTGACGTCATGTGACGTCAAGCCTTTAAAATTAGCACTTTTGATTTTTCATGTTCGTGTCCCATAGACTTTATCAGTGTTTGCGTGTTCGCATACATTTTTTGCCTGTTCGCATGTTCTGGTGGGAACCGAACTGGGAGGGGGGGGGGGGTGTTCGGCTCATCCCTACATATCAGTGCCCGCCAATGCAGCCTCACCAGTGCCCATCAAATGCAGCTTCACCAGTGCCCATCAAATACGGGGGTCAGAGATGGAGGACTATCGAAATGATTAGTGTGGCGGGAAGGACAGCTGCATGCACTGATCTCCCCGTATGGCATTTCAGCTGACAGCCGCGGGAGGAAGAGGCGGAGAAGCGTTTGTCAGCTGAAGTGCCATACAGGGAGATTGGTGCTTGCAGCTGTCCCTCCCGCCGCACTGATCGTCCCTGACTGTCAACCAGGGGATCATCCATGTGTGCAGTGTGGGTCACAGTGCCCCCCCCTCACACATGGATAAGCCACTTACTCAGTGACTGGTGAGACAGACAGCAGGTCACTGATCATAGAGGCGTGCAGACGGATGGAGAGGCTGCCTGCGGAGATTTAGTTACATGCTGCAGAGACAGGCATAAAGGAGTCCAGTAACCGCACTATTGGACGTCTCACTTCTCCAGATGGTGTTTGGATAATTTTTATTATTTTTTGGTGCCACTGATGGGTGGCACTGATGGGCTTTGATGGGTGGCACTGATAGGCGGCACTGATGGGCACTGATGAGGTGGCACTTATGGGCACTGATTAGGTGGCACTGATGAGGAGGCACTAATATGCCGCTCTTATGGGCACTGATAGGTGGCACTGATAATCATTGATAGGTGGCACTGGTTGGCACTGATAGGCAGCAAAGGTTGGCACTGATAGGGGGCACTAATAGGAACTGATGGGTGTCACTGATGGGACATGATGGCTGGCACTGATGGGCTGCAATGATGGGCAGCACTGATAGGGGGCACTGATGGGCACTGAAAGCCAGCACTGACTGGCATCACTAATGGGCACTGATTGTTGGCGCATTTTAAAAATCTTTAAAAAAGCAATTGATTTCATACGCAGTGTCTCACGTACAAGTGGTGTCTCCTACTAGTTCCGCTCGTGCGTGATAATGTTAAAGAGATGTTCTACGGACGACCTTCACACCAACTAAACAAATTGTGGTCGTTCGCAAACGATACGACACAATTTTTCCTTTTTATTCAATCAGTCTTTTTCCTTCACAATATCGATATCGGGTATTACTTGCTGGGCATCAACGAGTAGAAAATCGGCCGATCGTTCCGCAGAACGGAAATTTTTCGCCCGATTTTCTTATCGTGTATTCCTGTCATTAGTCTTGGTAACTTGCTGCACATTTGCACCGGCAATTTGCACACTTGCAGAGCACTTGAAGCACAAGTCCTAGATGATACTTTTCCAATTTGTAGAAATTTTGTATGGCAAATAGGAGCAAAGTTGCAGTGGTGAGTCTACAGCAAGAGCTCTGCCAAGCCACAGTGACCCCCAGTGGTGGGATGACTGTTGCACAACATAACTGAGCCAGAACTTGCAGAATGTTTGCAAAGAAAGTTGATCTGGAATCCTGCAATGTGGACTTGCTGCAATTTTGTCTGGCGAGTCTATCAATAGCTTAGCAAGTCGTTTTCACACTTGCAGCCAGAGTGGATTTGATTTCAATAAACTCGATCTAAATCATAATTTTTAAAGAGCAACTGTCATCTCTGTCCTGCAGTGGCTCCTCCTCTGACCCGCTGTTGGCTCCTCCTCTGATCCGCTGTTGGCTCCTCCTCTGACCCGCTGTTGGTTCCTCCTCTGTCCCGCGTTTGGCTCCTCCTCTGTCCCGCGACTGGCCCCTCCTCTGACCCGCTGTTGTCTCCTCCTCTGTCCCGCTGTTGTGTCCTTCTCTGTCCCGCTGTTGTCTCCTCCTCTGTCCCGCTGTTGTCTCCTCCTCTTACCCGCTGTTGGCTCCTCCTCTGACCCGCTGTTGGCTCCTCCTCTGACCCGCTGTTGGCTCCTCCTCTGATCCGCTGTTGGCTCCTCCTCTGACCCGCTGTTGTCTCCTCCTCTGACCCTCTGTTGGCTCCTCCTTTGTCCCGCTGTAGGCTCCTCCTCTGACCCCCTGTTGTCTCCTCCTCTGAACCGCTGTTGGCTCCTCCTCTGATCCGCTGTTGGCTCCTCCTCTGACCTGCTGTTGGCTCCTCCTTTGTCCTGCTGTAGGCTCCTCCTCTGACCCACTGTTGGCCTCTCCTCTGACCCGCTGTTGACTCACAGACAGTCCCATTCACTTTAATGGGAAGACTGGTGATGTGGCAGTGACACAAAAAAGGTGAGAGACGTGGTGGCAACAGGTAAGTGGATGCCCGCTAACAGGCACTGCCATGATAGATTTGAAATGACAGGTGCTCCTTAAATGTAAGGACTCATTCTTCCTGGTAGTTAGAATCTTTAATATTTGCAAACAAAATGAAGGTTTCCTATTTGGTGTAATAGGCTGTCAGGTTAGTAAAACAGCGATATCCGAAACTATTCAATCATACAGTTTGTAGTGTACATAGATTTTCAAAACTAGGAGATAAAGGAATATTCCAGAACTTTAGTTTATCTCACGGTTACTGTGAAATTGTGTGAATGCATCAAAGCAGTGCATGTTATCTCAGCTTGCAGAGCTTGGATTTAACCACTTAAGCCCTGAGCCTCTTTCTGAGATTTGGTGTTTATAAGTTAAATCAGGTTGTTTTTTTTGCTAGAAAATTACTTGCAACCCCCAAACATTATATATATATAACACCCTAGAGAATGAAATGGCGGTTGTTGCCATACTTTTTGTCACACTGTATTTGCACAGCGTTCTTACAAGCGCACTTTTTTTATTTAAAAAATAAGACAACAGTAAAGTTAGCCCAATTTATTCTTTTTGATTATTGTGAAAGATAATGTTACGCCGAGTAAATTGATATCCAACATGTCACGCTTCAAAGTTGCGCACGCTCGTGGAATGGCGACAAACTTTTAACCTTAAAAATCTCCATAGGCGACGTTTAAAAAAATTCTACAGGTTACCAGTTTTAAAATACAGAGGAGTTCTAGGGCTAGAATTATTGTTCTCGCTCTAATGATGGCGGCGATACCTCACATGTGTGGTTTGAATACTGTTTTCATATGCGGGCGCTGCTCACGCATGCGTTCAATTGTGCGCGCGAGCTCGTCGGGACGAGACGCTTTTAAAAAAAAAAAAAAAAATCTTATTTATTTTACTTTAAATTTTTTATGTTGACACTGTTTAAAAAAAAATATTTTGAGTCACTTTTATTCCAATTACAAGGAATGTAAACATACCTTGTAATAGAAAAAAGTGTGACAGGTCCTCTTAAATATGAGATCTGGGGGTCAAAAAGACCTCACATCTCATATTTACACTAAAATGCAATAAAAAATAAAAAAAAATAAAAAAAATTTGTCATTTAAATTTTTTTTTTTTCCCTTTTAAGAACATTGGGTGGAAGTGACGTTTTGACGTCGCTTCTGCCCTGCAATGATATGGAGACGGGTGGGGGCCATCTTCCCCCTCACTCGCCTCCATGTCAGCCCAGGGACAGGACCTGATCGCTGCCGGTGGCTCCGGTAAGCGGCGGAGGGCACTGGAGAGCGGGGGCCCTCTTCCGTCGCCGATAAAAGTGATCTTGCGGTGAATCCGCCGCAGAGACCACTTTTATCTGAAAGCGGACCGCTCGCTCTTGAAGAGGATACCGGGGTTAGAGTAGCTGGCTGCTGTAGCCATGTATAACGACAGCGGGCGGTCCGTAAGTGGTTAGTGGATGAGTTTACTAAAAATGTAACTATTGCAGAATATACAGCCTCATGCTACATAACTAAGCTCCATTTCATGCGGAATAAACTAAATTATTAATGTATCTTAAATAGAAAACTATCTTTATTATTTTTTATCTTTTTAGATTTTTACTCCAAACGCATTTTTTTTTTTTAAATAAATTTGATCAAAAAAAATCGATTGAAATCAAAAAAATCAGATTTTTTTTTTCCTTTTTTTTTTTTTTTTTAAATCATTGATTTATTTCCACCCTGCTTACAGTTCAATTGCTTGCTATCTGGGATATCCATTAAAAAATAAACAAAACAATGACACGTACACGTTTCCACCAGCACACTAAAATAAATAAATAAACACAATAAAGATACATTTTAATTAACGCAATTGCTACTGTGACAGCAGGAAGGTAAAGTCACCTGGTTGCATCCAGGGGGGTAGATATATTTCGCCCAGATTCAGGCTTTACGCCGACTTATACAACTAGGTGGAGAGTTGTATAAGGCTAGTGGGCTCATGGATGACTCATACCTCTAGGGAGAGTGTGGGGCGTCGTGCAGACAGAGATGAGGAGACCAGCTGAAGCTTGTCAGCTCATTTAGGCCTCTATAAAAACTCCCAGCTTCATTAGGTGTTAGCTCATGCCTGGACCCAGACCTGTGTGGACTGTCTAGGGAGAGTGAACCCCTGTGCGGTGAGACAAAGCCTGTGTGGCTATTTGCTTGGACATTTAAAACCAGGGACTTAGGGACTAGGACAGCACTAGGCTGATCCCAGTTGTTAGTTAGGAAACCTGTATGTTTAGTCAGAGGTCAACTTGACCAGGATTTATTTTGTTTATGTTTCTTTTGCTTTGCTGTGTTTTGTCACTGTAAATAGAAAATAAACCGCACCTTTTTGATTTTGAAAACCACAACCTCCGTTTGCTGGGCCTGTTTTGTGTGGGGAGCCCATCCCGGGGGTCACACACACCCGCTGCCGAGCTAACCCCCTCACAGTTGGTGGAGAACCAGTGGCAGTTTTTTTTTAAGCCAGCATGGAGGAGATCCTGAAGCAGCTGGCTCTAGCAAATGCCAATCAACAGCAGACAAATGCAGGTTTGCAAAAGAGCCTTGCAGCTCAACAACAGAACTTCGCAGCCCAGCAGCAAGCTCATCAACAGAGCCTTGCAGCCCAGCAGCAGACAAACGCAACTTTGCAACAGAGTCTGGAGGCTCAGCAACGAGCCCAGCAGCAATCTGAGGCCCGCTTCATAGACCTGTTGCAGAAGCAAGAGCAGAGACTACAACAACAGATGGAAGCAGTAATGCAGCAACGTCCGCAGACCAGTGAGGAAAGCCGTCCCACTAATACCGCGTCCTTTGGGGTGAGTCGTTTATTGACAAAAATGACTGGAGAGGATGATCCAGAGGTATTTTTGACCACATTTGAAAGGACCGCTGAAAGAGAAAAGTGGCCTGAGGAGCAGTGGGCTGGACTGGTGGCTCCTCTGTTAACTGGTGAATCGCAGAAGGCTTACTATGACCTAGAGCCTGACCAAGCAAAAGACTATGTGATGCTAAAAGCTGAAATATTGGCAAGGCTGGGTGTCACCCAGGCTGTCCGGGCTCAGCGTGTGCATAACTGGACTTTCCAGCTTGGAAAACCCCCCAGGTCTCAAATGTATGATCTCATTCACCTGAGCAGAAAGTGGCTACAGCCAGAGACTTTGTCCGCACCAAAGATTGTGGAACGTGTTGTAATGGATCGGTTTTTGAGAGCTCTTCCTACTGCCATCCAAAAGTGGGTAAGCCATGGAGACCCAGAGACGGCCGATGGTCTTGTGGATCGTGTGGAGAAATACTTGGCTACAGAGAACCTGACGGCCTCTTCCAGAGACACTCGGACTTTCCACCCTAAGACCAGACCATCCCCAGGGGCGGATAAGAGGATTCCAAGGGGTGAGGGTGGAGAGAGTGAGAGGGTGGGAGCTCTACCCCAAGTTTGGCGAGAACAGCCTGGGAAATCAGCGGCTCAAGAGGCGGCAAGAAGGATCGTTTGCTACCGCTGCCGGCAAGCGGGACATATTGCAGCCAATTGCCCGGTTGTGGAGGAACCCATGCAGTGTGACTTTCTGACGGGCAGACGTCAGTCGCTGTGTGCGACAGTCGCATGCACTGCCATTCGAGGAACTGAGAAACATTTATGCAAAATGTGTGTTAATGGTAGAAATGTTGTGGTATTGCTGGATTCAGGTAGCCTTGTGACCCTGATAAAGGCTGAGTTAGTTAAAACAGAGGTCTCTGGGAATAGCAAGGTAGCTGTTATTTGTGTGCATGGGGACACCCGAGAGTATCCAGTGACTACAGTGTGTTTCGAGACCCCCAAAGGTACCCTCTCTCATCCAGTGGGCTTAGTATCTCAGTTACCGCATGACGCCATTGTGGGAAGGGATTTTCCGAAGTTCTGGGAACTGTGGGATGATCCTGAGCCCCCCACTGGTGCCCCTATGTACCAGGAATGTGATAGCCAGAACTCCCCTGAGAGTGGTGAGGTCTCTCCGGAATTTCCCTTATCAGTATTGGCAGGGGAGACTCAAGAAACTGGAGAGGAGCCCACCTCCTCAGACGAAAACCTACCGTCTGTGGAGTTTTCTGATCTTGAGGTTCACAGGGAAAACTTTGCCACAGAACAGTTGAAAGACCCCGCCCTAATAAAGGCACGGGAAAACGTAGTGAAAATAGATGGCGAGTTAGTGAACCCAGATAATACCTGCACTTACCCATACTTCAGCGTAGAGAAGGACCTACTGTATCGGGTGGCAAAAAGGGCAGAAGAAACCGTTGAGCAGCTTGTGGTGCCCAAACCTTACAGGAAGTTGGTGTTGGAGTTGGCCCATGGGCACATTCTTGGAGGTCATCTGGGGACAGAGAAAACCCGAGAGAGGGTATTACAGAGATTCTATTGGCCGGGGGTGATGAAGGACGTAGAAAATTATTGTTCCTCCTGCCCTGTGTGTCAGAGGTTGGCCCCGATGCCACATTTCCGTAGCCCGCTGGTCCCTCTACCCATCATTGAGGTCCCGTTTGAGAGGATCGCCATGGATTTGGTAGGTCCTATAATCAAGTCCGCTAGGGGGCACCAGTACATATTAGTTATAATGGACTATGCCACCCGTTATCCAGAAGCGATCCCTCTCCGAAATACCTCGGCCAAAACCATAGCCAAAGAGCTATCTCTTGTTTTTAGCCGGGTGGGTATTTGTAAAGAACTGCTTACGGACCAAGGTACACCCTTTATGTCCCGGGTTATGAAAGAGCTGTGTAAATTGTTCAAAGTGACGCAATTGCGTACGTCTGTGTATCACCCCCAAACCGATGGGCTGGTTGAAAGATTCAACAAAACCCTAAAACAAATGTTGAAGAAAGTGGTGGATAGAGATGGAAAGGATTGGGACTGTTTACTTCCTTATTTGATGTTTGCTATTAGGGAGGTGCCCCAATCCTCTACGGGATTCTCCCCCTTTGAGTTACTGTATGGGAGACACCCAAGAGGGCTGTTGGATATTGCCAAGGAAACTTGGGAAAGTGAGAGTTCTCCCCACAGGAGTGTGATTGAGCATGTCGCCCTGATGCAAGATCGAATTGCACAGGTAATGCCCATCGTGAAGGAACATTTGGCCCAAGCGCAGTTGGCACAGCAGAGAGTGTACAACCGTGGAGCCAAGACCCGTACCTTTTCCCCGGGGGATAGGATATTGGTACTTGTCCCTACGGTTGAAAGTAAATTCCTTGCCAAATGGCAAGGCCCCTACGAGATAATGGAGAAAGTGAGCGAAGTGAATTACAAGGTCAGACAACCAGGAAGGCGAAAGCCCGAACAGATCTATCACGTTAATCTGTTGAAAGCCTGGAGGGATAGAGAGTCCCTAGTCGCAGACACTTGGTCACCAGCTCAAACTGGTTGCGTGATTCCTGAGGTTGGAATAGCAGCCACCTTGTCACAACCCCAACAACAGGAGGTTAAGGAGTTTGTGCTTCGCAACAAGGAGGTATTCTCTGAGCTGCCGGGACAAACATCTGGGGTAGAGCATGACATCATTACCCCGCCCGGTGAAAGGGTGAAGTTAAAACCCTATCGGATCCCAGAGGCTCGACGGGAGGCAATACGGGAGGAAGTACAGAAAATGCTGAACTTAGGGGTGATAGAGGAGTCCCAAAGTGATTGGTCTAGTCCCATCGTGTTGGTGCCTAAACCGGATGGGAGCTGGCGATTTTGTAACGATTTTCGTCAGTTGAACAAAGTTACAAAATTTGACACCTACCCCATGCCACGTATAGATGAGTTGATCGACCGGCTGGGAACAGCCCGATACATGACGACTCTTGACCTCACAAAAGGGTATTGGCAAATCCCCCTGGCCAAGTCGGCCAAAGAGAAAACCGCATTTGTAACCCCAGACGGGGCGTTCCAATATAAAAGAATGCCGTTCGGGTTACAGAATGCGCCGGCCACATTCCAGCGGAAAATGGACCAGATGCTGAGGCCCCATCGGAAGTATGCTGCGGCTTACCTGGATGACGTAATTGTCCATAGCACAGATTGGGCCTCACATCTGCCAAAAGTGCAAGCAGTCCTGGACTCTGTTCGGGAAGCGGGGTTTACGGCTAACCCCAAGAAGTGTACCATTGGGCAGGAGGAGGCCAAATATCTTGGGTACACCATTGGGAGGGGAGTAATAAAACCCCAACTCAACAAAGTCGAGGCCATCCAGAGTTGGCCACGTCCCAACAGCAAGAAGCAGGTACGAGCCTTTCTGGGAATCGCTGGGTATTATCGGCGATTCATTCCCCACTTTGCTTCTAAGGCTGTGCCCCTAACCAACCTGACGAAGGGGAAAGGGTCGGTCATGATTAAATGGACCCCCGAGGCTGAGGCAGCATTCCAATTCTTGAAACAAGCCTTATGTAGCCAGCCAGTGTTGTACTCACCCGACTTCTCTAAAGACTTTGTCGTACAAAGTGATGCGTCAGATGTGGGGTTAGGAGCAGTATTGTCCCAGGTCTGGAACGGGGAAGAGCACCCAGTCATTTACCTCAGCAGGAAATTGAAGTCCCATGAGGTAAATTACGCCACCGTTGAAAAGGAGTGTTTAGCGGTGAAGTGGGCTCTAGATTCCCTTCGGTACTACCTGCTAGGTAGGCACTTTGACATGGTTACGGATCACGCTCCGTTAAAGTGGATGGCTCAAAACAAGGAAACAAATAGAAGAGTGAATAGGTGGTTCCTGGCCCTCCAGGAATTCAACTTCACAGTAAAGCATCGCCCTGGCGTTCAAATGGGGAATGTGGATGCTTTGTCTCGAGTACATGAATGCCTGATTGCTGGTGTTCCAACCCCGAGGTTAAAACAAGAGGGGGGGGTATGTGACAGCAGGAAGGTAAAGTCACCTGGTTGCATCCAGGGGGGTAGATATATTTCGCCCAGATTCAGGCTTTACGCCGACTTATACAACTAGGTGGAGAGTTGTATAAGGCTAGTGGGCTCATGGATGACTCATACCTCTAGGGAGAGGGCTGGGCGTCGTGCAGACAGGGAGTTGATGAGACCAGCTGAAGCTTGTCAGCTCATTTAGGCCTCTATAAGAACTCCCAGCTTCATTAGATGTTAGCTCATGCCTGGACCCAGACCTGTGTGGACTGTCTAGGGAGAGTGAACCCCTGTGCGGTGAGGCAAAGCCTGTGTGGCTATTTGCTTGGACATTTAAAACCAGGGACTTAGGGACTAGGACAGCACTAGGCTGATCCCAGTTGTTAGTTAGGAAACCTGTATGTTTAGTCAGAGGTCAAGTTGACCAGGATTTATTTTGGTTATGTTTCTTTTGCTTTGCTGTGTTTTGTCACTGTAAATAGAAAATAAACCGCACCTTTTTAAATTTGGAAACCACAACCTCCGTTTGCTGGGCCTGTTTTGTGTGGGGAGCCCATCCCGGGGGTCACACACACCCGCTGCCGAGCTAACCCCCTCACACTACATTGGAATTTAAAAACCAAACATCCCCGCAGAGGACACATAGTTGCAAAGGCACGGGAGGTGATGATTTGGAGGGTTTTACGTAGCTCCGGTGTGAATATGTCGGATGTTGAAGGTGATGTCACCCATAATGGAGCGGCTTTGTAAATGACACGACTCGGCGTCAGCCGTATCCTGTAATAATCGCTGTTGTCTTGTAGCGGGCAGGAAGTCCCGTATTATAACGAGGAAGCCTCAAACTCCAATTAATCCGGGACTGTCAACCGGTATTTGGTGGATTTTGTGACTACTGATCACAGGAATGGAAGCCGCTGTTTGGATACATAATAAGAAGAAGAGATGTGATTGTCTTCATAGACATCCTTGGTGACTGTCAGGTTTATATCATACAATGTAATGCCAATGGAGTGACATTGTTTGGCGAATCTTGATTGACACTTGAGAATTCAGTTCTTAGCTATCATACATCCTTCATAATTGGCACACCCAATTTTTTCTAAGTGTAGTTGATGCTCTCTAGGCAACGTGTCAGAATTTACTCTAATAATCCCCATAGATTCCGGACGTCAACCATACGGATACAATAAACCTGCCCTGTGGCACCCCTGGTGGCCGTAGTTCACAACTGCCTCTCGTGTAGAGACATTTGTAGTCCCCCCGTCTCCTTTTCCTTTTGTAGTTGTCCCTCTTTTTAGGTGCAAAATTGAGAAAGGATGTATATTCTTACCTTACTTATTTAACTTATATGCAGAGTACATCACGGCGACATGTATGGGCGTCCGCTCCATAGGGCAAGGGGGGTCGTTTGCCCCCCCCCTGGAATCGAGAAGGTGTTGGCCAAATTGGCAGTGTTCTACACCCTCCGCCACCCTAACACCCACTTCCAGCCCCGCACAGATCTGCACCGCAGCACATGTACAACACTCCCCCCCCCCCCCCCGGGCCCACCACACCTCCCCGTTGCCGCTTTAAGGTGGCCGCGTCTCGTGGTTTGGCATCGCTGGCAGGGCGGGGCCTCGCGCTGCAACCCGATTGGCCCCAGCTCTTCTCGTTCTCCCAGGCACAGGCCGGCTCCGCCGCTGGCCCTTGGACTGTGCAGCGCGCCCGGGGAGAGAAGAAGAAAAAGAGCTGTGGGGAGATGGCGGACCGGAGGGTGTCTCGAGTCGGTGGTGGCAGTACCTCGGGGGCCTGGCCTCCTGCGGGGCGGCCTGCTGCACACATCCGCTGGACCTGCTGAAGGTGAGAAGGAAGGAGAGCCGGGCTGTGTGTGCGGTATGGAGGGAGGAGGAGATTCCTACAACACGTGTGTGTGTTTGTGACTGCAGAGACATGACGTCATAGGACACGTCATACATATGGTCAGTGTGGTCAGTGTGCAGTGTAGTGGTCAGTAGTCAGTGTGCAGTGTAGTGGTCAGTACTCAGTGTGTAGTGGTCAGGGTGTAGTGTCCAGAGGTGCAGGGTGCTGCTGTGTAAGAAAGGGCAAAATGCGACTGTGTATCGCCCCCCCCCCTGAAAAAATTTCAGCGGACGCCCATGGCGACATGCCAGGATCGACGAATCACAAGCCGAAACTAAGAACGCCGGGAGAAATCCCAACAACCTGAGATATGCACACGATACCACACTAATGGCAGAACGTGAAGAAGAACTAAAGAGTCTCCTAATGAAGGTGAAAGGGGAGAGGGCAAAAGCTGACCTGAAACTGAACATTATCCACTTCAGCCCCGGAGGATTTGGCTGCCAAATGACCGGGCCACTTTTTGCGATTCGGGAACTGTGTGGCTTTAACTGACAATTGTGCGGTCGTGCGACGTGGCTCCCAAACAAAATTGACGTCCTTTTTTTCCCACAAATAGAGTTTTCTTTTGGTGGTAATTGATCACCTCTGCGGTTTTTATTTTTTGCGCTATAAACAAAAAAAGAGCGACGATTTTGAAAAAAAAAGCAATATTTTTTACTTTTGCTTTAAAAAAATCCCCCAAAAATATATAAAAAAACTAAATTTTTCCTCAGTTTAGGCCGATATGTACTCTACATATTTTTGGTTAAAAAAATCGCAATAAGCGTATATTCATTGGTTTGCGCAAAAGTTATAGCGTCTACAAAATAGGGGATAGTTTTATGGCATTTTTATTATAATTTGTTTTTTTACTTGTAATGGCGGCGATCTGCGATTTTTATTGAGACTGCGACATTATGGCGGACACATCGGACACTTTTGACGCTATTTTGGGACCATTGTCATATATACAGCGATCAGTGCTATAAAAATGCACTGATTACTGTGTAAATGACACTGGCATGGAAGGGGTTAACCACTAGGGGGCGATCAAGGGGTTAAGTGTGTCCTAGGAAGGGATTCTAACTGTGTGGGGGCTGGGCTTACTGTGACACAACACTGTTCGCTGCTCCCGATGAGAGGGAACAGTAGATCAGTGTCCTGTCACTAGGCAGAACAGGGAAATGCCTTGTTTACACAGGCATCCCCCTGTTCTGCCTCTCTGTGACCCAATCCTGGGACACCGGCGGACATCGAGTCCGCAGGTCCCGCGGGCACGGTCACGGGGACGTACAGGTATGCTCATTTGCCTACCGCTGCCATTCTGCCGACATATATCGGCGTGAATCGGTCGACAAGTAGTTAACCACTTCCCGCCCGCCACATAGCAAAAGTACGGACAGAAAGTGGTTTCATTGTCTTGACTGGGCGTCATATGATGTCCTACCAGGGGCGGATCCAGGGGGGGAACGGGGCAATGGCCACCCACGAGAAATTTGTTTTCGTTGTGGAACTTGCGGCGCCTGAGAGTCTAAGCGGGCGGCTCCACGTGCGAGTGACAGAGCGGGCGGCTCCACGGGCGGGTGACAGCGTGGCCTGCCGGGTGCCTCTGTGTGTGGGAGGGCGGCTCGGCGGCGAGTGAGGGTCAGAGAGTGGGCGGTCAGCTGGTCGGCTCTGTGGGTGAGCGGGCGGCTGACCAATCAACAAGCCGGCGGCCAGGGGAGCAGAGAGATGACATCATCTCTCACCGCCCCGTGCCCGCCCTGCATCCCTGCAGTAACTTCCGCCCTCACTGTGCAGGCAGCAGAGAGATTACATCATCTCTCTGCTGCCTGACTCTGACAATCAAAACACCACCTTAGCAAGTGACAATCCGCAAGGTGTGGCAGGTGAGGTGGCAAGTGACAATCCGCATCTGGTGGCAGGCAAGTGACATTCCGCAACTTGTGGCAGGTGATGTGGCAAGTGACATTCCGCAACATGTGGCCGGTGACGTGGCAAGTGACAATCCACAACGTGTGCCAAGTGACGTGGCAAGTGACATTCTGCATCTGGTGGCAGGCAAGTGACATTCCGCAACTTGTGGCAGGTGATGTGGCAAGTGACAATCCGCAACGTGTGGCAAGTGACGTGGCAAGTGACATTCTGCATCTGGTGGCAGGCAAGTGACATTCCGCAACTTGTGGCAGGTGATGTGGCAAGTGACAATCCACAACGTGTGGCAAGTGACGTGGCAAGTGACATTCTGCATCTGGTGGCAGGCAAGTGACATTCCGCAACTTGTGGCAGGTGATGTGGCAAGTGACAATCCGCAACGTGTGGCAAGTGACGTGGCAAGTGACATTCTGCATCTGGTGGCAGGCAAGTGACATTCCGCAACTTGTGGCAGGTGATGTGGCAAGTGACAATCCGCAACGTGTGGCAAGTGACGTGGCAAGTGACATTCTGCATCTGGTGGCAGGCAAGTGACATTCCGCAACTTGTGGCAGGTGATGTGGCAAGTGACAATCCACAACGTGTGCCAAGTGATGTGGCAAGTGACATTCTGCATCTGGTGGCAGGCAAGTGACATTCCGCAACATGTGGCCGGTGACGTGGCAAGTGACAATCCACAACGTGTGCCAAGTGACGTGGCAAGTGACATTCTGCATCTGGTGGCAGGCAAGTGACATTCCGCAACTTGTGGCAGGTGATGTGGCAAGTGACACTCCGCAACGTGTGGCAAGTGACGTGGCAAGTGACATTCTGCATCTGGTGGCAGGCAAGTGATATTCCGCAACTTGTGGCAGGTGACAATCCACAACGTGTGCCAAGTGACGTGGCAAGTGACATTCTGCATCTGGTGGCAGGTAAGTGACATTCCGCAACTTGTGGCAGGTGATGTGGCAAGTGACAATCCGCAACGTGTGGCAAGTGACAATCCGCAACCTTTGGCAGGTGACGTGGCAAGTGACAAGCTGCATCTGGTGGCAGGCGACGTGGCAAGTAACACACTCGGGGCTCCCACTGATTCTGCATTATGGTGAGTTGAACCATTTCATTTTATATAACAATGTAATAATAGAAATCATGCGCTTCAATCATCCTGACACCATAACAATGATGATGCCATGATCATTGAAGCGCTAACACCAGTAATTTCCCTGATAAATTGCCCCCCCCAAAAAAAAATTCTGGTAGTGCCCCTCCCGAGACTAGACTCTGGATCCGCCCCTGTGTCCTACAGGATAAGCCGTGATTGCGTGCCCGCGGGGGCATGCAGCGCGGTGATTGGTGGTGTGGTGGGTCAGTCTGACACACCACACCTCCGCATTTCCGATCTACAATCTCCACAGTCACCGCATCTCCAATCGAGTGTGACAGCAGGAAGGTAAAGTCACCTGGTTGCATCCAGGGGGGTAGATATATTTCTCCCAGATTCAGGCTTTATGCTGACTTATACAACTAGGGTGGAGAGTTGTATAAGCCCAGCTGAGGCTAGTAGGCTCATGGATGACTCATACCTCTAGGGAGAGTGTGGGGCGTCGTACAGACAGGGAGTTGATGAGACCAGCTGAACCTTGTCAGCTCATTTAGGCCTCTATAAGAAATCCCAGCTTCATTAGATGTTAGCTCATGCCTGGAACCAGACCTGTGTGGACTGTCTAGGGAGAGTGAACCCCTGTGCGGTGAGGCAAAGCCTGTGTGGCTATTTGTTTGGACTTTTACTAAACCAGGGACTTAGGGACTGGGACAGCACCAGGCTGATCCCAGTTGTTAGTTTAGGAAACCTGCATGTTTAGTCAGAGGTCAAACTGACCAGGATTTATTTTGTTTGTTTCTTTTTGGCTTTGCTGTGTTTTTGTCACTGTACATAGAGAAATAAACCGCACCTTTTGATTTTGAAAACCACAACCTCCGTCTGCTGGCCCTGTTTTTGTGTGGGGAGCCCAACCAGGGGGTCACACACACCCGCTACCGAGTTAACCCCCTCACAGTTGGTGGAGAACCAGTGGCAGTTTTTTTTAAGCCAGCATGGAGGAGATACTGAAACAGCTGGCTCTAGCAAATGCCAATCAACAGCAGACAAATGCAGGTTTGCAAAGGAGCCTTGCAGCCCAGCAGCAAGCTCATCAACAAGCCCAGCAGCAATCTGAGGCCCGCTTCATAGACCTGTTACAGAAGCAAGAGCAGAGACTACAACAAATGGAAGCAGTAATGCAGCAACGTCCGCAGACCAGTGAGGAAAGCCGTCCCACTAATACCGCGTCCTTTGGGGTGAGTCGTTTATTGACAAAAATGACTGGAGAGGATGATCCAGAGGTATTTTTGACCACATTTGAAAGGACTGCTGAAAGAGAAAAGTGGCCTGAGGAGCAGTGGGCTGGACTGGTGGCTCCTCTGTTAACTGGTGAATCGCAGAAGGCTTACTATGACCTAGAGCCTGACCAAGCAAAAGACTATGTGATGCTAAAAGCTGAAATATTGGCAAGGCTGGGTGTCACCCTGGCTGTCCGGGCTCAGCGTGTGCATAACTGGACTTTCCAGCTTGGAAAACCCCCCAGGTCTCAAATGTATGATCTCATTCACCTGAGCAGGAAGTGGCTACAGCCAGAGACTTTGTCCGCACCGGAGATTGTGGAACGTGTTGTGATGGATCGTTTCTTGAGAGCTCTTCCTACCGCCATTCAAAAGTGGGTAAGCCATGGAGACCCAGAAACGGCCGGTAAACTTGTGGATCGTGTAGAGAGATACTTGGCTACAGAGAACCTGACGGCCTCTTCCAGAGACTCTCGGACTTTCCACCCTAAGACCAGACCATCCCCAGGGGCGGATAAGAGGATTCCAAGGGGTGAGGGTGGAGAGAGTGAGAGGGTGGGAGCTCTACCCCAAGTTTGGCGAGAACAGCCTGGGAAATCAGCGGCTCAAGAGGCCGCAAGAAGGATCGTTTGCTACCGCTGCCGGCAAGCGGGACATATTGCAGCAAATTGCCCGGTTGTGGAGGAACCCATGCAATGTGACTTTCTGATGGACAGACGTCAGTCGCTGTGTGCGACAGTCGCATGCACTGCCATTCGGGGAACTGAGAAACATTTATGCAAAATGTGTATTAATGGTAGAAATGTTGTGGTATTACTGGATTCAGGTAGCCTTGTGACCCTGATAAAGGCTGAATTAGTTAAAACAGAGGTCTCTGGGAATAGCAAGGTAGCTGTTATTTGTGTGCATGGGGACACCCGAGAGTATCCAGTGACTACAGTGTGTTTCGAGACCCCCAAAGGTACCCTCTCTCATCCAGTGGGGTTAGTATCTCAATTACCGCATGATGCCATTGTGGGAAGGGATTTTCCGAAGTTCTGGGAACTGTGGGATGATCCTGAGCGCCCCACTGGTGCCCCTATGTACCAGGAATGTGATAGCCAGAACTCCTCTGAGAGTGGTGAGGACTCTCCAGAATTTCCCTTGTCAGTATTGGCAGGGGAGACTCAAGAAACTGGAGAGGAGCCCACCTCCTCAGACGAAAACCTACCGTCTGTGGAGTTTTCTGATCTGGAGGTTCACAGGGAAAATTTTGCCACAGAACAGTTAAAAGACCCCGCCCTAATAAAGGCACGGGAAAACGTAGTGGAAATAGATGGCGAGTTAGTGAACCCAGATAATACCTGCACTTACCCATACTTCAGCGTAGAGAAGGACCTACTGTATCGGGTGGCAAAAAGGGCAGAAGAAACCGTTGAGCAGCTGGTGGTGCCCAAACCTTACAGGAAGTTGGTGTTGGAGTTGGCCCATGGGCACATTCTTGGAGGTCATCTGGGGACAGAGAAAACCCGAGAGAGGGTATTACAGAGATTCTATTGGCCTGGGGTGATGAAGGACATAGAAAATTATTGTTCCTCCTGCCCTGTGTGTCAGAGGTCGGCCCCGATGCCACATTTCCGTAGCCCGCTGGTCCCTCTACCCATCATTGAGGTCCCGTTTGAGAGAATCGCAATGGATTTGGTAGGTCCTATAATCAAGTCCGCTAGGGGGCACCAGTACATATTGGTTATAATGGACTATGCCACCCGTTATCCAGAAGCGATCCCTCTCAGAAATACCTCGGCCAAAACCATAGCCAAAGAGCTATCTCTTGTTTTTAGCCGGGTGGGTATTTGTAAAGAACTGCTTACGGACCAAGGTACACCCTTTATGTCCCGGGTTATGAAAGAGCTGTGTAAATTGTTCAAAGTGACGCAATTGCGTACATCTGTGTATCACCCCCAAACCGATGGGCTGGTTGAAAGATTCAACAAAACCCTAAAACAAATGTTGAAGAAAGTGGTGGATAGAGATGGAAAGGATTGGGACTGTCTACTTCCTTATTTGATGTTTGCTATTAGGGAGGTGCCCCAATCCTCTACGGGATTCTCCCCCTTTGAGTTACTGTATGGGAGACACCCAAGAGGGCTGTTGGATATTGCCAAGGAAACTTGGGAAAGTGAGAGTTCTCCCCACAGGAGTGTGATTGAGCATGTCGCCCTGATGCAAGATCGAATTGCACAGGTAATGCCCATCGTGAAGGAACATTTGGCCCAAGCGCAGTTGGCACAGCAGAGAGTGTACAACCGTGGAGCAAAGACCCGTACCTTTTCCCCGGGGGATAGGATATTGGTACTTGTCCCTACGGTTGAAAGTAAATTCCTTGCCAAATGGCAAGGCCCCTACGAGATAATGGAAAAAGTGAGCGAAGTGAATTACAAGGTCAGACAACCAGGAAGGCGAAAGCCCGAACAGATATATCACGTTAATCTGTTGAAAGCCTGGAGGGATAGAGAGTCCCTAGTCGCAGAAACTTGGTCACCAGCTCAAACTGGTTGCGTGATTCCGGAGGTTGGAATAGCAGCCACCTTGTCACAACCCCAACAACAGGAGGTTAAGGAGTTTGTGCTTCGCAACAAGGAGGTGTTCTCTGAGCTGCCGGGACAAACATCTGGGGTAGAGCATGATATTATTACCCCGCCCGGTGAAAGGGTGAAGTTAAAACCCTATCGGATCCCAGAGGCCCGACGGGAGGCAATACGGGAGGAAGTACAGAAAATGCTGAACTTAGGGGTGATAGAGGAGTCCCAAAGTGATTGGTCTAGTCCCATTGTGTTGGTGCCTAAACCGGATGGGAGCTGGCGATTTTGTAACGATTTTCGTCAGTTGAACAAAGTTACAAAATTTGACACCTACCCCATGCCACGTATAGATGAGTTGATCGACCGGCTGGGAACAGCCCGATACATGACGACTCTTGACCTCACAAAAGGGTATTGGCAAATTCCCCTGGCCAAGTCGGCCAAAGAGAAAACCGCATTTGTAACCCCAGACGGGGCGTTCCAATATAAGAGAATGCCGTTCGGGTTACAGAATGCGCCGGCCACATTCCAGCGGAAAATGGACCAGATGCTGAGGCCCCATCGGAAGTATGCTGCGGCTTACCTGGATGACGTAATTGTCCATAGCACAGATTGGGCCTCACATCTGCCAAAAGTGCAAGCAGTCCTGGACTCTGTTCGGGAAGCGGGGTTTACGGCTAACCCCAAGAAGTGTACCATTGGGCAGGAGGAGGCCAAATATCTTGGGTACACCATTGGCAGGGGAGTAATAAAACCCCAACTCAACAAAGTCGAGGCCATCCAGAGTTGGCCACGTCCCAACAGCAAGAAGCAGGTACGAGCCTTTCTGGGAATCGCGGGTTATTATCGGCGCTTCATTCCCCACTTTGCTTCTAAGGCTGTGCCCCTAACCAACCTGACGAAAGGGAAAGGGTCGGTCATGATTAAATGGACCCCCGAGGCTGAGGCAGCATTCCAATTCTTGAAACAAGCCTTATGTAGCCAGCCAGTGTTGTACTCACCCGACTTCTCTAAAGACTTTGTCGTACAAAGTGATGCGTCAGATGTGGGGTTAGGAGCAGTATTGTCCCAGGTCTGGAACGGGGAAGAGCACCCAGTCATTTACCTCAGCAGGAAGTTGAAGTCCCATGAGGTAAATTACGCCACGGTTGAAAAGGAGTGTTTAGCGGTGAAGTGGGCTCTAGATTCCCTTCGGTACTATCTGCTAGGTAGGCACTTTGACATGGTTACGGATCACGCTCCGTTAAAGTGGATGGCTCAAAACAAGGAAACAAATAGAAGAGTGAATAGGTGGTTCCTGGCCCTCCAGGAATTCAACTTCACAGTAAAGCATCGCCCTGGCGTTCAAATGGGGAATGTGGATGCTTTGTCTCGAGTACATGAATGCCTGATTGCTGGTGTTCCAACCCCGAGGTTAAAACAAGAGGGGGGGGTATGTGACAGCAGGAAGGTAAAGTCACCTGGTTGCATCCAGGGGGGTAGATATATTTCTCCCAGATTCAGGCTTTATGCTGACTTATACAACTAGGGTGGAGAGTTGTATAAGCCCAGCTGAGGCTAGTAGGCTCATGGATGACTCATACCTCTAGGGAGAGTGTGGGGCGTCGTACAGACAGGGAGTTGATGAGACCAGCTGAACCTTGTCAGCTCATTTAGGCCTCTATAAGAAATCCCAGCTTCATTAGATGTTAGCTCATGCCTGGAACCAGACCTGTGTGGACTGTCTAGGGAGAGTGAACCCCTGTGCGGTGAGGCAAAGCCTGTGTGGCTATTTGTTTGGACTTTTACTAAACCAGGGACTTAGGGACTGGGACAGCACCAGGCTGATCCCAGTTGTTAGTTTAGGAAACCTGCATGTTTAGTCAGAGGTCAAACTGACCAGGATTTATTTTGTTTGTTTCTTTTTGGCTTTGCTGTGTTTTTGTCACTGTACATAGAGAAATAAACCGCACCTTTTGATTTTGAAAACCACAACCTCCGTCTGCTGGCCCTGTTTTTGTGTGGGGAGCCCAACCAGGGGGTCACACACACCCGCTACCGAGTTAACCCCCTCACACGAGGTAAAGAGCCTCTGACAAAGGCTCTTTACCATGGGATCAGCTGTGTCAAATCACAGCTGATCACAGTGTAAACAAGAAAAACCGTGTATCGTCTTCTCCACTACTCGCTCTGACAGGCGCGAGTAGAGGAGAGCCAATCGGCTGTTCTCCTGACAGGGGGGGGTCTGCACTGATTGATTGTCAGTGCAGCCTCTCCGAGGATGCCCACCCAGGACCACCAGGGATGCCCACCTATGGCCACTAGGAATGCCCACCCATGACCACCAGGTAAGCTCACTAGAGCCCACCAGTGATGGCAATCATTGCCCATTAGGGATGGCACTCTGTGCCCATCAGTGATGCCTGCCAGCGCCTCTGATCAGTGCTGCCTATCAGTGCCATCTATCAGTGCCCCCATCAGTGCCACCTATATGTGCCCTTAGAGGCCAACTATCAATGCCACCTATGAGTGCCCATCAGTACCACCTATGAGTGCCCATCAGTGCCACTTATCAGTACCCATGAGTGCCCATCAGTGCTGTATATCAGTGCCACCTATCAGTGCTGCATATAAGTGCCACATCATCAGTGCCAATCAGTACTGCCTCATCAGTGCCCTTCAGTGAAGGAGAAAACATACTTTTTTGCAAGATTTTGTAACAGAAACTTATTTTTTTTTTACATTTTCAGTCTTTTTTTAATTGTAGCGCAAAAAATAAAACCCCCAGTGGTGATAAAATACCATCTAAAGAAAGCTCTATTTAAAAAAAAATATATAGAATTTCCGAATTTGCGATTTTTTTCGAATTCCCAAATTTACGATTTTTTTCGAATTTGCGATTTTTTTCGTACTTCCAAATTTACGATTTTTTTTCGAATTTACTAATTTTTTCGAATCTCCGAATTTCTGTTTTTTTTTTAGAATTCCCTAATTTGTTGGAATTTTAGAATATTTGAATTTACAAATATTCTGCAAAGTTTGTTAAGCGGGTTTTCGTTCATTCGGATATTTCCGAATTGGCGAATTTGTCTAAATTATTTAAAAAACGAATTTGGAACGAAACGAATTGCACATGACAAGATAGTGATACCATCATGATCAGATATCACTTCCTACTCAATGGTGTCACCCCCTCTGGTGGGAGTCATCCAGGTGCAATTTGCAACCCCTGCACCCCCATAGTGACACCACTGAGTACACAGCATTCTCTGGGATTTTGTCATCACTCAGCCAGAGGAAAGCTAAGTATGACATCTAGGAAAAGAAAGAAAAAGTCGCACACCAGCGTGAACGATCCAACGTAATTTTATTGATCCAACATGAGTCCCATGAAAGCCACCAAGACAAAGACACAGGAGAGGTGACGTGTTTCACCCAGTTAATAGTGCTTCTTCAAGCCTTATTATGGTATCTAACTTCCCCCCATAGCTGTTTACTAAACATTTTTTTTAGGCACCATTCACACCTGATTGCGGGCGGAATCGCTACGATTCCACCCGCGATTTCAAATCTCTGCAAAACGTGGGATGTGTTTACTTCTTAATGGCACCCTAATCGTGCTGCAATTTTGCCGCGATTGTCGCACGGTAAATCGCAGGAAATCGCAACATGGGACGCTGTCGCCCAGAAGGAACTCACGTTCCTTTTTAAGAACCATTGCGGCAAAAATCGCAGCGTGTAATGACATTCCAAATGCATCCTGGGTTCTACAGTGATTTGAAATTGCGGGCGGGATCACGGCGATCAGGTGTAATCGGAGCCTTAGTGTTTCAGCAAAGGGGGGGGGGGGAATTTAAAAGTTGGAACTTTCCTGGAGCACGAGGGACGCTTTAGATCATGGAGACATGATTTGGCCACATTCATGTTAAACTCGTTGCAGCGTTCTTCATAAACATGTACCCCATGGCACAAGGCAATGCATACAGTATATATTGATGTAACTGGGCAGGAAACAGATGGAGGTTTGAGCTACTGAGTTCTGTAAGCAACAGGCTTTATTTTAACTGCCGGGGCTCAGAAGTCCCTGGAAAATACAAAAGGTGACAAGAGCTCCATCTTCTGGCTACATATAAAATGCAATTTTTTTTTTTTTTGCTTTAGTGATGATGACCATAATGAAATATAGGCAAAACCAATGTACATTCCCTTTATTGCCTTTATTGTGCTTAGTCAGTATAGGTACAGACAGGACCTGGGATGCTACTATAAATTACCACTTGCCTACCGGGCACTCCCCCCCCCCTCCTTCCTGCCTAGGCCACCTTTCAGCTTTCAGCGCTGTCAAACTTTGAATATCAATTGCGCATTTATGCAACACTGTACACATATGACATTTTTATCATTTTTTTTTAGACAGATTGAGATTTATTTTGGTGGTATTTAATCACCACTGGGGGTTTTTCCTTTTTGCTAAACAAACAAAAAAGACCGGAAAAAAAAGTTTTTCTTAGTTTCTGTTATAAATTTTTTAAATAAGTAATTTTTCACCTTCACTGATGAGGTGGCACATGATGTGTGGATGCCCTTCAGTGCCTCTTCATCAGTGCCCATCAGTGTAGCCTCATCGGTGCCACCACGTCAGTGCCCATCAGTGCAGCCTCATCAGTTCCCATCAGTGCCTCCTCATCAGTGCCCATCAATGCAGCCTCATCAGTGCCCATCAGTGCAGCCTCATCAGTGCCCATCAGTGCAGCCTCATCAGTTCCCATCAGTGCCTCCTCATCAGTTCCCATCAGTGCCTCATCAGTTCCCATCAGGCATATGGGGTCCTTTTATAAGCAGCTCTAATGTAACTCTTCCTCCAACGCCACCATTATACATCATTACAGTAAATCCACCTATAATGGAATGGCACGCCGCCATTTGTATACACTTTCACCGCAACGTTTTACGTTTAAACTCTTGTCATCAATCAGAGATCTCCAGGCGTGGATTGCGAGAGATCCGAAGGCCGCGCTCCAAGCTGGCTCTCCAGTTACCATTAAGCTTGAGTGCGTTGTCTATTTTTATCATCTGCTCTTCACCAGGATCAGTCGCCTTTAATTATACACGACCTGCAACTTCACAACCGGAGAGGACTACGGCCTTCTAATGGCGGATAAGAGGCGGGGGTGGGGGGGCCGAGGAAATGGAGATCAAAGGATTATTTAAAGGGGGTTTTCCTGATTCAGAAGGTTTTGCGATGCAGAGATTAGCCCCTTCATGACCGAGGTAGAGCAAATCTGAACTCCTGAGCAAATAAAGTGCAACGCTCTAACCATCTATCCAAACCGAAACAGAAAAATATGTAAACATACAAAATAAAGAAGTGCTAATAATTAATACATTTGTGAAAAATGGATACTTCCAACTGTCTACGTATATTCAGCCCATTTAATGTATTAAAGTGTGTAAAAACAAAGTTTATACAAAGCGTCCTTTGTCATAAAAACTGCGATAGTCGCAGTGAATACCATCAAATTCACAGCAAGCTTCTGTATCTTCTAGAGATGCATCTAAACATTTGTTTCCTTTTGTTTCCTCTTGTTTAATTTTGTTTTATTTTGTTTTTTCTTGTTTTATTTATTTTTTTCATTTTGTTTCGGCTTTATTCATGAAAAAAATCGTTTTGTTTTGTCACAATTGTTATGTTTAGAATGATTCGTTTTTGGAGTTCTTTTTGTGTATTTGTTCGATTTGATTTGTATTTTTGGAAGATTGGCTATATTCGCTAACGTGTTAATTCGTTATTTCCGGACATTACTTATGTACTCTGAGTCAGAGGCGGTGCATCCATTAAGGGCGCACGGGCGCCGCCCCCTCTCACCTGCCACCCCTCTATCACCAATAGATAGATTCATGCATTGCATGATGGCACTGTGGCTGTTTTTGATGGGCACAGTGGCTGCATTTGATGGGCACAGTGGCTGCGTTTGATAGCACAGTGGCTGTTTTTGATGGGCACAGTGGCTTCGTTTGATGGGCACAGTGGCTTCGTTTGATGGACACAGTGGCTGCGTTTGATGGGCACAGTGGCTGCATTTAATGGGCACAGTGGCTGCGTTTGATGGGCACAGTGGCTGCATTTGATGGGCACAGTGGCTGCGTTTGATAGCACAGTGGCTGTTTTTGATGGGCACAGTGGCTGAGTTTGATAGCACAGTGGCTGTTTTTGATGGGCACAGTGGCTGCGTTTGATGGGCACAGTGGCTGCGTTTGATGGGCACAGTGGCTGAAATTGATGGGATTTTTTTTTAGTTTGTTTGCGCCCCCCAAAAATTTTGAGCACCAGCTGCCACTGCTCTGAGTCATCCCCGCTAGTCCAACCTACAAAGAGAAATGGAATGAGCTGATTGGACGATATCGAATGCATCCGAAAATAATTTCTTTATGATTCAGAGATTCTAATGGATTCACCTCCATCCAACCCCAAACACAATTGTCATGGATATGCAGTAGTGTTTGTCTGCCATCTTACCTTCCTCCTCATGTGTTCATCTAGAGACCAGACCTCCTTCACCTGGCTTCCTTTATAATCTCCTCCCAGCCTGACTCCACCCCAGGCCCTATCACTGAACACTATATTAACCTGTGCACTGCAAGCCTGCTTTGCTGATCAACGTGTTTGTTAGGCATTGTGTGTTTGGGTTCCTGCCTGCCGTGTGCTACGTCTGTCTCTCTGTTACGTTATTGGCTTGTCCCCGACCATCCCTGTCTGCTCGTGACCCTTGACCTTCGGCTCGTTCTTCGTTATCCTTGTCTGCTTGTGGCCCCTGACCTTCGGCTTGTTATTCGGTTCTCTCTATCGTGTGCTGCTGCTTCCCCTTATCCTACGGGGCGTGAGCTAGGAAACTCCAGGGGCCGCGACCTGGTCCCAGCCTGCAGCGTAACATCCTCACCACTAGAGGCCCTGGAGAAGACCAGCTGGGTCTTAGACTCCGCGCCCTGGGGAATCTTGGCTCTCGCTTCCGTTGGGATCCCGGTTGTGCTCCTCTGGTCCCGCTTTCCACAACCACCCAGTTTCCTATCCACAGAAGCCAGCCATAGGGTTCACTACCTCGCGGTGCACTCCTGTCCCCCTACGGTGTGCATCTGTCACCTGGCCACAGGTGACCCTGACAGTTTGATCAGCCATGAACCCGGCTGACATCCCGCTACCCGCGGATGATCCATTGCAGGGCATAGTTTGCAGACTTGAAACCCAGGAATCGAATCAGACTCAGGTGATGCGATTCCTCCAGGATCTGGCTTCTCGCTTCGAGCAGCTTCAGGCCTCCTTGGGAACCCTGAATCCGCAACCTCAAATACAATCAGCGGCTGCACCTATTGCACCAGTCGCAGCCACACACTCGCTACAACTGCCAGCTCCGTCCCGTTTCTCTGGGGACTCCAAGGCTTGCAGGGGGTTCCTTAGCCAATGCACGATTCATTTTGAGCTCCAGCCCCAAAACTTCCTGTCTGATCGGGCTAAGGTAGCCTATATCATTTCCCTCCTCTCTGGTGAAGCTTTAGCCTGGGCAGCCCCTCTGTGGGAACTGAATGATCCAGTGGTTTCTAGCCTGTCTGGCTTCTTGAAACTTTTTCGGAATATCTTCGAAGAACCGGCTCGTGTCTCTTCAGCGGCCAGCGCCCTTTTACGTCTCCGCCAAGAGTCTGCTTCTGTGGGACAGTATGCGCTTCATTTCCGCATACTGTCGGCTGAGTTGAGCTGGAACAATGAGGCCTTAGTCGCAACCTTTTTGCATGGCCTGTCTGATAGAGTGAAGGATGAATTAGCAGGAAGAACCATCCCCACTGATCTGGCCGGCGTTATCTCCTTGTGTAACCAGATCGATATTCGCTTTCAGGAGAGGACCTTAGAAAAGCAACGCCAGCACTCCTTGGTTCTTAGTCAGCCTGAGCTCCCCTCTCTTCGACCCGTAGAGCATCTCCTACCAGCTGAGGAACCCATGCAGCTGGGTCGGACCAGGCTATCCCCTGAGGAACGTGCTAGGCGCAGAACTCTTGGTCTGTGTCTTTACTGTGGGGGCAAAGGTCATTTTCGTGACACTTGCTCTCTTTGTCCAGAAAAACGTTCGGGTCCACTTCATCTGGAAAGTGGAGTATTGGACCCAGAAATATCACCTTCCCCTTCTCGTCTTCTGCTTTCTGTGTTCCTTCATGTTGGTGCTTCTTCTCATTCGGTCTCAGCATATCTGGATTCCGGAGCCGCTGGTAATTTCATGGACTGGGAAATCGCATCGTCCATGAGACTTACTCTTTTGCCCCTCACCACGCCATTGGTGGTCTTGGCGATTGATGGTACTGTTCTTCCAGGGGGACCTATCCGCTTCCAGACCCTCCCTGTTAAGATGTCGGTAGGGACACTCCACCAGGAGTGGATATCCTTCCTTATCTTACCCAAGGCCTCAACGCCTATAATTTTGGGTCTCCCATGGTTACAGCTCCATTCTCCTCATGTGGACTGGACTACTGGACAGATCCTGGCTTGGGGTCCCTCCTGTTCCTCGTCCTGCCTACCCAAGGTTGCCCCCTGTGAATCTGAGCCGGTCATTCATTCCAGGTTGCATAACCATTTACATTTCTCTGTCCCTAACCACCCTTGGACGCACAGCCAGGCTAGCTTGTCTACAAGTCCTGCAGTCGCTACGTCTTGCGATGCGATTCAGGTAGTCGCTACACCTGACTCAGCTATTCACTCTGCCTCTGTACTAGTTATGCCAGTCCAGCCCATGCCCAGTGAGCCTCTCACTTTTTCTTGTTCGGGACATTCTGCTTGTCCTTCAGCTATTCAGCTTGACTCCGGCGACATGTCACCTTCTAACCAACCTGACTTCAGGGTTCCACTGACATCTGCCCAGTCTGATGGTCCTGTGCAAGATGACCAGTTCCCCTTTAAGGGTCTAGGGGACCCTCCTCAGATTCCTGTTGATCGTCTCATGCCCTTGCTTATTCCTAGAGAGCCTTTGGTCCTCAATAGATCTTCTTGTCATCTCCCTACCTCGTTTTCAGTCTCTGAGGATAATCTTAAGTACGAGGCTAGACAAGTTCTGGATTCTCGGCTCTGCAGAGGCATTCTTCAGTACCTTGTGCATTGGAGAGGTTTTGGTCCTGAGGAGGCGTCTTGGATCGCTGCATCTGATGTCGCTGCACCTCATCTGTTGAGAAGGTTTCATCAGAGATTTCCCTTTAAGCCTGGGTCCAGGCGGGGGAGGGCCCATAAGAGGGAGGGTACTGTCATGGATATGCAGTAGTGTTTGTCTGCCATCTTACCTTCCTCCTCATGTGTTCATCTAGAGACCAGACCTCCTTCACCTGGCTTCCTTTATAATCTCCTCCCAGCCTGACTCCACCCCAGGCCCTATCACTGAACACTATATTAACCTGTGCACTGCAAGCCTGCTTTGCTGATCAACGTGTTTGTTAGGCATTGTGTGTTTGGGTTCCTGCCTGCCGTGTGCTACGTCTGTCTCTCTGTTACGTTATTGGCTTGTCCCCGACCATCCCTGTCTGCTCGTGACCCTTGACCTTCGGCTCGTTCTTCGTTATCCTTGTCTGCTTGTGGCCCCTGACCTTCGGCTTGTTATTCGGTTCTCTCTATCGTGTGCTGCTGCTTCCCCTTATCCTACGGGGCGTGAGCTAGGAAACTCCAGGGGCCGCGACCTGGTCCCAGCCTGCAGCGTAACATCCTCACCACTAGAGGCCCTGGAGAAGACCAGCTGGGTCTTAGACTCCGCGCCCTGGGGAATCTTGGCTCTCGCTTCCGTTGGGATCCCGGTTGTGCTCCTCTGGTCCCGCTTTCCACAACCACCCAGTTTCCTATCCACAGAAGCCAGCCATAGGGTTCACTACCTCGCGGTGCACTCCTGTCCCCCTACGGTGTGCATCTGTCACCTGGCCACAGGTGACCCTGACAACAATATGTAGAAATCATCTCATCTCACTTTTATACTTTTTTTTCTGTTACTTGTTCACACACGAGGATTCTGAATGCTCAAAAAGATCTTCATTACTTGTATTACTGAAATTTCCAATAGACTTGAAGTTAACAAAAAATAAAGGTGTCAGGGGAGGGAGCTCAAGCACACAGCCTGTGACTGTAAGCTGTATGAAGAGGGTGTGTCTCTTCCCTCCAATCAGCTCTCACTGAGCTTTGCAAAGTATAACTTTAGCTCCTCGCGCCCCCTGCTTTCTGAATGCTCTGACAAGCTGTATAAAATCTGCACTTTGAATGAATGTAGAGGAGAGAAGACTGCAGATAAATAGGTACGAATTATGTAGAAGGATTTGTTTAATCTCTGTGTATCACCTGAGGCCGCACTGGGGATATGGAGGGTTTACAACCACTTTAAGGCCCCATTTACATCTAACCCTTAGACCCCTTTTACACTGGGGTGGTTTGCAGGCGCTATTGCGCTAAAAATAGCGCCTGCAAACCGACCTGAGACAGCGGCTGCTGTTTCTCCAGTGTGAAAGCCCAGAGGGCTTTCACACTGGAGCGGTGCGCTAGCAGGGCCGCTCCAAAAGACCTGCTAGCCGCATCTTTGGAGCGGTGAAGGAGCGGTGTGTATACTAGTCATCACTAGTCATCAATAGTCATCAATAGTCATGAATAGTCATCACTAGTCATCACTAGTCATCACTAGTCATCACTAGTCATCAATAGTCATCAATAGTCATCACTAGTCATCACTAGTCATCAACAGTCATGAATAGTCATGAATAGTCATCACTAGTCATCACTAGTCATCTAGTCATCACTAGTCATCAATAGTCATGAATAGTCATCACTAGTCGTCAATAGTCATCAATAGTCATCAATAGTCATCACTAGTCATCACTAGTCATCAACAGTCATGAATAGTCATGAATAGTCATCACTAGTCAACAATAGTCATCACTAGTCATCAATAGTCATGAATAGTCATCACTAGTCGTCAATAGTCATCAATAGTCATGACTAGTCATCACTAGTCATCAACAGTCATGAATAGTCATGAATAGTCATCACTAGTCAACAATAGTCATCACTAGTCATCAACAGTCATGAATAGTCATGAATAGTCATCACTAGTCAACAATAGTCATCACTAGTCATCAATAGTCATGAATAGTTATGAATAGTCATGAATAGTCATCACTAGTCATCAATAGTTATGAATAGTCATCACTAGTCATCAATAGTCATCACTAGTCATCAATAGTTATCATTAGTCATCACTAGTCATCAATAGTCATCACTAGTCATCAATAGTTATGAATAGTCATCACTAGTCATCAATAGTCACTAATAGTCATCAATAGTCATTACCAGTCATGAATAGTCATCACTAGTCATCACTAGTCATCACTAGTCAGGGATCTGCACTACAGGGCTGTGTGCTCCATCCGTCCAGAACATTCACTGTGATTTCCATAAAGACGACCTTCCATTGTATTCTGCGGGCCGGGATACACAAAACACAGGAAGAGCTCCATTTGCACTATAAAGATATTCTGTACTTTGTGGTTACAAAGAAAAAAAGGTAAATCTGAATATCAATCACTTCGGTGACGTCATTCTCCGAACGCGTTACGTCTGGAAGGGATAGCATCCTCCAAAAAAAAAAAATAGACAATTTCTCGTTTTATAAAAGTTTTATTGATTTTGTGAACACAAAGTAGAAGTAAAAGAGTGCAATACAAGGAGATTGTATAAAATGATATAAAGAAAGCATTAACCATGAACCATAATTATTCCTATTATAATGTATTGGAGTGTAAACATCCCTTCTAATAGAAATAATGGATGACAGGTCCTCTTTATTGAGAAATCAGGGGTCGAAATCTTTCCTTTACTCTTAAAAGCAAAAAAAAATAAAAAATGCTACTTTGACTTTAAAAAAAAAATCATCTTTTTAAGGCCTTAGAACAGGAAGTGACGTCAGACGTCACTCTGGTCCTCCAAGGGCATAGAGCGGAATAGGGGCTATCTTGCCCTCACTCGACTTCCTGCCCAGCCATGGGCTGTACTGGATTGGTTCCAGGCTTACCGACGGCTCCTGTTAGCTCGAAAACGACCGGGAAGTGCCGGGAGGGGGCACCTCTCCCACCGCCTATAAAAGTAATCCCATAGCCAGTACTCCCCATTTATTACCACCCTCTGAACTCACCCCTGTAGCCAGTTTTCAATCCATGTACTCACCCTATGCTCCATGCCAACGGACCTTACTTTGTACAGTAAACGTTTATGGGGAACTGTGCCAAATGCTTTTGCAAAATCCAGATACACCACGTCTACTGGCCTTCCTTTATCCAGATACACCACGTCTACGGGCCTTCCTTTATCTAGATGGCAACTCACCTCCTCATAGAAGGTTAATAGATTGGTTTGCCAAGAACGATTCTTCATGAATCCATGCTGATTACTGCTAATGATACCGTTCTCATTACTAAAATCTTGTATATAGTCCCTTATCATCCCCTCCAAGAGCTTACATACTATTGAGGTTAGGCTTACTGGTCGGTAGTTCCCAGGGATGTATTTTGGCCCTTTTATAAATATTGGCGCTACATTGACTTTTCTCCAGTCGGCTGGTACCATTTTATTCTGGTCAGTAGACTGGCAGTAAAAATTAGGAAAAATGGTCTGCCTATCACCTGACTGAGTCTCATGGACTCCGGATCTCCCACCGCCTCTCTCAGTTTTAGTGTGGGGGGGGTTGTCACCGTCTACAGCTCCCACATTCAGACATACACCACGCTGCTACAGCATCTCAGCGTCTGCCCGGCACTTCCGTGTCTCTCCAAGCGAATGCAACAGCACCAATCCTAACCCCTAACCCTAATATTTACCCCTAATTCTAATCCTTATCCCAATATTGACCCCGTACCCTAATCCTAATCCCTAACCCTAATATTGACACCTAACCCTAATCCCTAACCCTAATATTGACCCCTAATCCTAATCCTAACCCCTAACCCTAATATTTACCCCTAATTCTAATCCTTATCCCTAATCCCAATATTGACCCCTTACCCTAATCCTAACCCCTATTGACCCCTAATCCTAATCCCTAACCCTAATATTGACCCCTAATCCTAATATGAACTCCCAATATTAACCATTAATCCTAATATTGACCCCTAACTCTAATCCTTATCTCTAACCCTAATCCCTAACCCTCATATTGACCCCTAACCCTAATTCTAACCTCTAAACCCTTATAATGACCCCTAACCCTAATTCTAACCCCTAACCCTAATATGAACTCCTAATATTAACCTCTAACCCTAATATTGACCCCTAACCCTAATATTGACCCCTAATATGAACCCCTAACCCTAATCCTAACCCCATACCCCAATATTGACCCCTAACCCTAAACCCTAACCCTAATATGAACTCCTAATATTAACCCCTGACCCTAATATTGACCCCTAACCCTAATATTGACCCCTAACATTAACCCCTAACCCTAATATTGATCCCTAAATAGTAACCCCTAACAATATTATTGACCCCGGAGTCCCGGTTGACATAGGTACGCTCTGCGATATCGCATGTGATTCGCACCACACTGCAGTGCAAATCACATGCGATGTCTGTGCGATGAGATTTCAGCACATACAAATAGTATGGCTGAAGTCGCAACGCATTCGGACCAAACTCGCACAGCGCCCTTTCTTTGGTCCGCACCAGAATCGGATCGCATGAGTGTTCACACCCATGCGATCCAATTCATATCCGAACTGTCAGTTCGCAGTGCGATATGTGAGCTGACATGGGGGTATCATTAACATTGTATTGACACTCCCCAGCAGTTCACATATGGCAGTGCAACTTTTGCGCAAACCGATCACTATACGCTTATTGCGATTTTTTTTTTTTACCAAAAATATGTAGAAGAATACGTATCGGCCTAAACTGAGGAAAAAAATTTTGTTTTATATATTTTCTGGGGATATTTCTTATAAGAAAAAGTAAAAAATACAGTTTTTGAACCGATCGTACGATAATCGGACCTTTAGTACAGAGCTTTCCAGAGCCGAACATAACAGTTTATCTGATATTAGTTGATCGGACATGCACGGGGAAAAAAAATTTGGACGGTGCCAGATTGTACAATTTTCGTTTTATCAGTACAGCTGTCATTCGAAAATGCAATACAAATAAATGTATTACAAGACATGACATCACTTCCAGGATTTTTTTTCTGTCATACGGAAATTTTCGTGACTTTAGTAAACTCATCAGATTGGATCTGAGATTAGCATGCAAAAAGAACTGGACGATTGTTCGTCCGATAATCTCATTGTGTGTACCGGGCATAAATCTTTTCATTTCATGGTTAATGCTTTTTTTTTATCATTATATACAATCTCCTTGTATTGCACTCTTTTACTTCTACTTTGTGTTCACAAAATCAATAAAACTTTTATAAAACGAGAAATTGTCTATTTTTTTTTTTTTGGAGGATGATATCCGTTCCGGACGTAACGCGTTCGGAGAATGACGTCACCGAAGTGATTGATATTCAGATTTACCTTTTTTTCTTTGTAACCACAAAGTACAGAACGTCTTTATAGTGCAAATGGAGCTCTTCCTGTGTTTTGTACATCTCGGCCCCCGGAATACAATGGAAGGTCGTCTTTATGGAAATCACAAAGTAATTGTTCTGGATGGATGGAGCACACAGCCCTGTAGTGCAGATCCCCGACTAGTGATAACTATTGATGACTAGTAATGACTGGTGATGACTATTAGTGACTATTGATGACTATTGATGATAGTGATGACTAGTGATGACTATTAGGCCCCTTTCACACTGGGGCGTTTTTCATGCGGTTTAGCGCTAATAATAGCGCTGTTATACCGCATGAAAAAATCCTGCCCTGTGCCTTCAATGTGAAAGCCCGAAGGCTTTCACACTGAAGCGGTGCGCTAGCAGGACCGCTCCAAAAGTCCTGCTAGCCGCTTCTTTACAGCGGTAAAGGAGCGGTGTGTTCACCGCTCCTTTACCGCGGTCTCCCATTGAAATCAATGGGACAGCGCGGTAATACCGCCCGCAAACCGCGGCAATAGCCACGGTTTGCGGGCGGTATTAACCCTTTTTCGGCCGCTAGCGGGGGTTAAATTAACCCCCCTAGCGACCGCATACCGCGGTAATAACGACGGTATAGCAGCGCTGAAAATCGCGCTGCTATACCGCCACCGCTCCTGCCCGCCCCAGTGTGAAAGGGGCCTTAGTGACTAGTGATGACTATTGATGACTATTGATGACTGGTAATGACTATTGATGACTATTAGTGACTATTGATGACTAGTGATAACTATTCATAACTATTCATGACTGGTAATGACTATTGATGACTATTAATGACTATTGATGACTATTGATGACTAGTGACGACTATTGATGACTATTGATGACTAGTGACGACTATTGATGACTATTAACGACTAGTGATGACTATTCATGACTATTCATGACTGGTAATGACTATTGATGACTATTAGTGACTATTGATGACTATTGATGACTAGTGATGACTAGTGATGACTATTCATGACTATTCATGACTATTCATGACTGGTAATGACTATTCATGACTATGGATGACTATTAGTGACTATTAGTGACTATTAGTGACTATTAGTGACTATTAGTTACTATTAGTGACTATTAGTTACTATTAGTTACTATTGATGACTATTGACGACTAGTGATGACTATTCATGACTATTCATGACTGGTAATGACTATTGACGACTAGTGATGACTATTCATGACTATTCATGACTGGTAATGACTATTGATGACTATTAGTGACTATTGATGACTAGTGATGACTATTCATGACTATTCATGACTATTCATGACTGGTAATGACTATTGATGACTATTGGTGACTATTGATGACTATTGGTGACTATTGGTGACTATTGGTGACTAGTGATGACTAGTGATGACTAATAGTCACCAATAGTCATCAATAGTCATCACTAGTAATCTCAAACCATGCAGAGCGTATTACTAATGTTCAGATAAAGTAACACCTGGGTAGCAGTGACCATAACATGATTTCATTTGATGTTAGCTGTAAGCAAGAAATACATGCAGGAAAGATAAAAACACTTAATTTCAATAAAGCAAATTTTCCAAGGATGAGGGCTGCTCTCCAGGACTTAGACTGGGAGAGAATATTGACATCAATGGGCACAGAACAGAAATGGGAATTCTTCAAAAAGACTGTTTGTGAACTCACTGCAAAGTATATTCCCATGGGCAATAAGTTTAAAAGGCTAAAAATAAAACCTATGTGGCTCACAGTTAAAGTTAAAAAAGCTATAAACTATAGGAAAAGCGCTTTTAAAAAATATAAAAATGAAGGAACACTAGTGTCGTTTAAATGTTACAAAGAATATAACAGAATATGTAAAAAGGAAATCAAGGATGCAAAAATTCAAAACGAACGACAGATTGCAAAAGATAGTAGGACAAACCCCAAAAAATTCTTCAAATATATTAATAGTAAAAAGGTCAAGTCTGAGCATGTAGGCCCTTTACAAAATAATCTAGAGTGGGTGACTGGGGACAAAGAGAAGGCTAATTTATTAAATACTTTCTTCAGCTCTGTGTATACAATGGAGCATGGGGGAGCTCATGTCCATAATGGGGGTGGTAGTGACACAGCCCCAAATCCACAATGGCTCAAAAGTGATATGATCCAGAAATATTTAGACTGAATAAAGGTGGATAAAGCACCTGGACCAGATGGCATACACCCACGGATCCTAAAAGAATTGAGCTCTGTAATTTCAAAGCCATTGTATCTAATTTTTAGGGACTCATTAATGACAGGAATAGTACCACTGGATTGGTGCAGGGCCAATGTGGTGCCTATATTTAAAAAGGGAACAAAGTCTTTACCAAGTAACTATAGACCTGTTAGTTTAACTTCTATAGTTGGGAAGATACTGGAGAGATTAATAAAAGACACATAGATGAGTTCTTGCTGTAAAAAAACTATTTAAGCAACAGACAGCATGGATTCATGAAAGACAGAAGTTGTCAGACAAACCTGATTTCTTTTTATGAAGAGGTAAGTAAAACTTTGGACAGAGGGGTGGCGGTGGACGTGGTATACTTGGACAGAGGGGTGGCGTGGACGTGGTATACTTGGACAGAGGGGTGGCGGTGGACGTGGTATACTTGGACAGAGGGGTGGAGGTGGGCGTGGTATACTTGGACAGATGGGTGGCTGTGGACATGGTAAACTTGGACAGAGGGGTGGCGGTGGACGTGGTATACTTGGACAGAGGGGTGGCGGTGGACGTGGTATACTTGGATTTTGCAAAAGCGTTGGATACAGTTCCCCACACACGGCTCATGTGTAAGGTAAAGTCTACAGGATTGGAAATATCAGTTTGTAAATGGATAGAAAACTGGCTAAAAGACAGAATTCAGAGAGTCGTGGTTAATGATTCTTACTCTGAATGGTCCAAGGTTATCAGTGGTGTACCCCAAGGTTCAGTGCTGGGACCCTTACTTTTTAATATCTTTATAAATGATATTGGGTCTGAGATGAAAAGTAATATTTCTGTCTTTGCAGATGACACCAAGCTATGCAGAGGAATAACGTCCTTACAGGATGTCGCCAATTTACAAGACGACCTCAATGCTCTGTCTAATTGGGCGACTATGTGGCAGATGAGGTTTAATGTTGATAAATGTAAAGTTCTGCACTTGGGGGCTAAGAATAGGCATCATACATACTAGGGGGGAGTACAACTGGGGGGATCCGTAGTGGAGAAGGATCTGGGGGGATCCGTAGTGGAGAAGGATCTGGGGGTTTTGGTAGATCATAAGCTCAATAATAATAAGCAATGCCAAGCTGCGGTTTCCAAAACGAGGAAAGTCCTTTCTTGTATTAGAGAGGTATGGACTCCAGAGAGAGAGACATCATCTGTACAAATCATTAGTAAGACCTCATCTGGAATATGCAGTTCAGTTTTGGGCCCCAGTTCTCAGAAAGGATATCGGGGAACTGGAGAAAGTGCAGAGAAGGGCAACCAAACTGATAAGGGGCATGGAGGAGCTCAGCTATGAGGAAAGATTAGAGGAACTGAATTTATTCACTCTTGAGAAGAGGAGATTAGGGGGGATATGATCAACATGTACAAATATATAAGGGGTCCATATAGCAGACATGGGAGTAAGTCACACATGTGCAAGTCACAAGCAAGTCTCAAGTCTTAACCTTCAAGTCTCAAGCAAGTCCCAAGTTACTGTGACGAAAAGCAAGCAAGTCAAGTCAAGTCATTTATTTTGGTCAAGTCACAAATCAAGTCAAAATACTGATCTACCCCATACTGTATAAAAATAATAGGAGGGATAACAATAAATAATATTGGTTATGTGCCCATGCCTCACTGTGCCCGTGCCTCACTGTGCCCATGCTTCACTGTGCCCGTGCTTCACTGTGCCCGTGCCTCACTGTGCCCGTGCCTCACTGTGCCCGTGCTTCACTGTGCCCATGCTTCACTGTGCCCATGCCTCACTGTGTCTACCCCATACTGTATAAAAAAAATAGGAGGGATAACAATAAATAATATTGGTTATGTGTCCATGCTTCACTGTGCCCATGCTTCACTGTGTCCATGCTTCACTGTGCCCATGTCTCACTGTGCCCGTGTCTCACTGTGCCCGTGCTTCACTGTGCCCGTGCTTCACTGTGCCCGTGTCTCACTGTGCCCAATGCCTCACTGTGCCCGTGTCTCACTGTGCCCAATGCCTCACTGTGCCCAATGCCTCACTGTGCCCAATGCCTCACTGTGCCCGTGTCTCACTGTGCCCATGCTTCACTGTGCCCGTCAGCCGTGTACCTGATCGGCGGCATCCCGGCAGCCATTCCAGTATTCAAAAGCCGCGCCTCCTCCTCGTCTGTGATAGGCGGAACACTCAATTTCCCAGCATTCAGTGTTCCGCCTATCACGGACATCCGCTCATCCTCATAACACAGACGAGGATAAGAGGATGTTCGTGATAGGCTGAACACTGTCTGCTGTGAAATTGAGTGTTCCGCCTATCACAGACGAGGAGGCGTGGCTTTTGAACACTGCAATGGCCGCCGTCTGTCTGCATGACACGCTGATCAGGTAGGCAGATGGTGGCTTGCGGTTAGTGTTAGTGGTGCCAAGTCATTGCAAGTCATATAGCCCAAGTCAAAGTCAAGTCGCAAGTCATTAGTGACAAGTCAAAGTCAAGTCGAGTCATTTATTGAATTCTGTCAAGCAAGTCGCAAGTCCTCAAACAGGTGACTCAAGTCTGACTTAAGTCAAGTCATGTGACTCAAGTCCCCCACCTCTGACATATAGTGAACTTGGTGTTGAGTTATTCACTTTACGGTCAACACTGAGAACAAGGGGGCACTCTTTACGTCTAGAGGAAAAGAGATTTCAGCTCCAAATACGGAAAGGTTTCTTCACAGTAAGAGCTGTGAAAATGTGGAACAGACTCCCTGCAGAGGTGGTTCTGGCCAGCTCAGTAGATTTCTATAAGAAAGGTCTGGATACTTTCCTAAATGTACATAATATAACTGAGTACTAACAGTTCTAGGTAAAGTTGATCCGGGGTAAATCCGATTGCCTCTCGGGGGATCAGGAAGGAATTTTTTCCCCTGCTGTAGCAAATTGGATCATACTCTTCTGGGGTTTTTTGCCTTCCTCTGGATCAACTGTGGGTATAGTATTGGGTATGTGGGATTGTACGATATTATTTTATTTTATTTATTTATTTTTTTATGGTTGAACTGGATGGACTTTGTCTTTTTTCAACCTGACTAACTATGTAACTATGTAGTCACTATTGACGACTATTGATGACAATTGATGACTAGTGATGACTATTGATGACTAGGGATGACTAGGGGTGACTATCGATGACTATTTACGACTAGTGATGACTATTGATGACTAGTGATGACTATTGATGACTATTCATGACTATTGGTGATTAGTGATGGCTATTGGTGACTATTGGTGACTATCGATGACTAGTGATGACTATTGGTGACTATTCATGACTAGGGGTGACTATTCATGACTAGTGATGACTATTGATGACTAGTGATGACTATTGATGTCTATTGATGACTAGGGAAGACTATTGATGACTAGGGAAGACTATTGATGACTAGGGATGATTATTGATGACTAGGGATGATTATTGATGATGTCAGTGTAACCACTTGCCGACCGCTTAACTGTAAATATACATCATTACTTTGCCCCCCATTAATCCTAATAAATTGTAAAAAAGTAAATAAATAAATAAAAAAAAATGATGATATATATATATTACTTGTGTGTTTGAGCTTTGGGGTGCACACCCTAATGCAATTGGCTGCGCTCACCTATGAAAAAAACTTTACTTAGCGCCATCTAGTGGCCAAATGCAGTATTTTCCACTTTAATTCAATGATAAACATTTGTTCAGCACAGAAGAAAAAGCATAGTTGCCAACATTGCAAAAAAAAAATCCGTGACACTTTTTCGCATGTAGGCGGAGCCTTGGTATAATTAGGGGGTGGGGCATTCATTTGAAGGTGTGTTATACTTTAGGAGAAAAAAGTGGCGCACGAAGCGTGGGCGTGGGCGTGGTTTACGCGGGTAGTGGGAGTGGCTTAAATGAGCGTGGCTCAAAGGGGGTGTGGTTAAAGTCTGAGATGAATGAGGGATGAAGGGAGAAAGAAAGAGGGAGGGAAGGAAAGAGAAGGAAGGATGGAAGGACAGCAGGCCCAGATCCTACACCACAATAGAAATATGTGTATTCCAGAGTTTAACAATCAACAGATAAAGATAATCCAAACATCTGGTGTTAGCTCTTTAATCATCCCGGCACCATGGTTGTTAGGGTGTCAGGATGACTGAAGTGCATTATTTCTCTTATTACATTTTAATATAAAATGAAATCATTCAACTCACCAAAATGCTGAATCAGTGTTAGCCCCGAGTGTGTCACCTGCCACGTCGCCTGCCACCAGATGCCATCAGGTGTCCCAAGGGGAGTCCCTCCTTACATCAGGCGTCCCCAGAGGAGTCCCTCCTTACATCAGGCGTCCCCAGCGGAGTCCTTCCTTACATCAGGTGTACCCAGAGGAGTCCCCCTTACATCAGGCGTCCCCAGCGGAGTCCCCCCTTACATCAGGCGTCCCCAGCGGAGTCCCCCCTTACATCAGGCGTCCCCAGTGGAGTCCCCCCTTACATCAAGTGTCCCCAGCGGAGTCCCCCCTTACTTCAGGCGTCCCCAGCGGAGTCCCCCCTTACATCAGGCGTCCCCAGCGGAGTCCCCCCTTACCTCAGGCGTCCCCAGCGGAGTCCCCCCTTACATCAGGCGTCCCCATCGGAGTCCCCCCTTACATCAGGCGTCCCCAGCGGAGTCCCCCCTTACATCAGGCGTCCCCAGCAGAGTCCCCCCTTACCTCAGCCGTCCCCAGCGGAGTCCTCCCTTACCACAGGCGTTCCCAGCGGAGTCCTCCCTTACCACAGGCGTTCCCAGCGGAGTCCCCCCTTACCACAGGCATCCCCAGCGGAGTCCCCCCTTAACGACAGGCGTCTCCTGTCTCGGCCGCCATTATTGTTTCCCCTTCCCCGAAGGGGAACAAAATAGAGGCGGAGCCGACAGTGTGGCTGCAAAAAAAAATAAAAAATTAAGCTGTGGCGCTGCCGACCCCCGCCCCTTTCCATTACAGACAGACCTGCAGCGGGGCGGGTGGGGTGGCCGGCCGGCCGGCCAGCCAAAACACAGATGTAGTACAATAGAAGATAAAGCTGCTGCGGCGCCGCCCACCCCCGGGGAGGTGCGGGGTGTGGGCGGCGCTGCAGCGGCTTTATTTTCTATTGTACTACATCCGTGTTTTGGTCTTCTTGAACATGGCGGCCGGCCGAGACATTGTCTCCGCCAGCCGTGGACCTCTAGCGGCGGCGGCCTGTGGCATCCAAATTCGGGGAAAACGGGAAAAATCGGATTGGCCGGGACAAAATAAATCCGGGAAAAGGGTTTGAATCCCGGGAACGTCCCGGCCAATCCGTGACTGTTGGCAACTATGAAAAAGGGGGGTATTTTATTAAAAATAACAATAAAAATACTATGATACTAAGCGCCATCTAGTGGCCAAATGCAGTATTTTCCACTTTAATCCAATGATAAATATTCGATCAGCACAAGAGTGTTTTGAAAGGGGGTGGGTGGGTATTTTATTAAAAATAACAATAAAAATACTATACTTAGGGCCATCTAGTGGCCAAATGCAGTATTTCCACTTTAATTCAATGATAAACATTCGATCAGCACAAGAGAAGTTTGAAAGGGGGGGTATTTTAATAAAAATAACAAGAAAAATACTATGATACTTAGCGCCATCTAGTTGCCAAATTCTGTATTTCACACTTTAATTCAATGATAAAAGTTCGATCACCACAAGAAACAGCCTAATAGCAATCGTTATTACCCCCTTTGCACAGATCCACTGTACATACACTTCCACTGGATGAATTGCTAAATCTTTTACAAATACATCCCTAGGTGAGCTTTGTGTGTTTCTTCCGGATTTGTGTAGTAATCCAGCGTGAGCCTTCCTGTAATAAAGACCGCCCACTGCTGCTCTCTTTCCTTGTGCAGGGGGACTGGTCCCGTCTCCGCCCCCCATCTGTTGTTTTCTGCAGTGGGTTGGGCCTGCTGGTCCCCTCCCACAGCTCTGCTTTCTCCTTTGGGATGATATTACAAGGTAATTATGTGGTTTTTGTATAGGAATTTGGTGCGCAAGAAGGTGGTACTTAAGCCCCGTACACACGGTCGGACTTTTGGCCAACAGACTTCATTTTGAGCAAGTTGGACCAACAATCCGACGGTGTGTACGCTCCATCGGACAAACTTTTTTTTTTTTTTGTGTTTTCATCTGACAAAAGTTGGGTCTGCAAACGGACAAACTTTTGCCCAACAAAAGTCCGATGGAGCAAAGTCCTACCGTGTGTACAGAAAACCATCGGACTTTTGTCCGATGGACAAAACAACTAATGTTAAAATCAACCAACAATAGCAGAAGTTGACCAAAGGGTGGCGGTAAAGAGCAGAAAAGAGCAGAAAAACCACGTGATGTTGCAAAAAGTTTTGGGAAAGTTTGCAGAAAAGTCCTGTGGGGTGTATGCTATGGGTGTGCCCGGCCAACTCCGTTCGGACAAAAATCCAGGGAAAAGTCTGATGGAAGTCCGACCGTGTGTATGGGGCTTAATGGCTATTTATAAAGAAAATATTCAAAAATAGGATAATATTAGGATATTAGGAATATATATGTATATAATAATAGGATAATATTAAGATAATGGGATATATTATATATAGATGTTATAATATATATATATATATATATATATAGATATAATAACATCTATATATAATATATCTAATAATCATATTATCTTAATATTGTCATATTATTATATACAGTATATATATCATCATTTATTTAAATTTTAATATATAATTAGGAATTATTATATATATATATATATATATATATATATATATATATAAATCTTGTATGTCTATTTAGGAATATATTTAAAGTTTTTTGTGTGCGGAGTTCGGCTTTAATATGCAGTTTGTATTATAAGGGAAGTGATGTGTACTTAGTTATCACACATGTTATGCACCTTCCTGTACAATGACTGTAATCAGTGACTGCTCACAAATCAGTAAATGTGGGTCATTGCAAGAAAAAAAAAAAAACACACAAAAAACAAAACAAAACAAAAACTTTGTTATCAATAAAGTTTTCCAATGTTTGAACATGAAGTCACGTGACAGTACACAACCTTACAGAAGAAAAACAAAACAAATGAAGCCAAATCCGTAAAAAGTGTCCTCAGTCCTGTACGTATAAGACGCCCATCGGCGGCCATTTTTGCGAAGCCTCCATTCACGCCCTTTCTACATCATCCCCCTTCACGACGAAGCGGACGTGAAGCTCTGGGAGGAAGGTGGCGCTCTAGGGGTTTCGGAGTGTCACGTGACGCGTTAGGGAAAGCGTGCGGAGGCTGCGCATGCGCGGTACGGATCCAGCGGCTGTCCCCTCTCCAGTGTACCAGGGCAGAGATGGCTGAGCCGCAGAGTGCGGTGTGGGGGATGGTGGAGGAGTTCGTCACCGGAGAACGGGACGGAGCGGCGGAGGAGGTGGCCTCAGGTAACTGGGGAAGGGGGAGGGGGAACTCTGGGGGGACAGGAGCAGGCACTCCCTACATAGGTCATTATTGGGGGGTCATGTCCATCCCCTGAACCCTCATAGGTCAGCATTCCTGTGTCAGGGGTCATCCTGTGTAGATGTGTGCAGTGCGGGGTGCCCGGGGTGCCCCCCCCCCCCATAGTCTGATCTCCATGTTACATTGTATCTGATCCGACAGTGACATCACCCCTCTCCACCCCCCAACCCTGCAATTCCGGGCACCCCCCCCCCCCCCTCCTGCCCAGGACAACTTTCAGCGCTGTCACACTTTGAATGACAATTACGCGGTCATGTAACATTCTATCCATGTGACATTTTTATCCCACAAATAGAACTTTCTTCTGGTGATATTTTATGCTAAACAAACAAATTACAGATCAAGACATTTAGAAAAAAAAAAAAAACCTTTTTTTTTTTTTTTTTTAAATGTAGTTTCCGTTATAAAATTTTGCAAATAAGTAATATGTCTCCTCAGGAAGGCGCCGATTATCATTGTAGAGTTCCCTTCTATACGGCTCTCCTCTCTTCATCCTGTCAGTGTGAGGAAAGGAATGGTGACGAGCGGCTTGTGTTTACATTGTATAACGTCACCGATCGGCTCTGTACCTCCGATCTGTGATCAGCAATGTCCGGAGGATGCGATCCCGGGGCGCCGTCACATGACTGCTTAACTCTTCTGGACCTGAAATCATGAACAGGAACGCACCGGAACTCGAGCTGCACCGCACACCATGTGAATGCAGCCTGACTCTCCCTTCCCCCCCCCTTTCCTTCCCCCCCTTTCCCTTTTCTTCCCCCCCTTTCCCTTTTCTTCCCCCCCTTTCCCTTTTCTTCCCCCCCTTTCCCTTTTCTTCCCCCCCTTTCCCTTTTCTTCCCCCTTTCCCTTTTCTTCCCCCCCTTTCTCTTTTCTTCCCCCCTTTCCCTTTTCTTCCCCCCCTTTCCCTTTTCTTCCCCCCCTTTCCCTTTTCTTCCCCCCCCTTTCCCTTTTCTTCCCCCCCCTTTCCCTTTTCTTCCCCCCCCTTTCCCTTTTCTTCCCCCCCTTTCCCTTTTCTTCCCCCCCTTTCCCTTTTCTTCCCCCCCCTTTCCCTTTTCTTCCCCCCCCTTTCCCTTTTCTTCCCCCCCCTTTCCCTTTTCTTCCCCCCCCTTTCCCTTTTCTTCCCCCCCCTTTCCCTTTTCTTCCCCCCCCTTTCCCTTTTCTTCCCCCCCCTTTCCCTTTTCTTCCCCCCCCTTTCCCTTTTCTTCCCCCCCTTTCCCTTTTCTTCCCCCCCTTTCCCTTTTCTTCCCCCCCTTTCCCTTTTCTTCCCCCCCTTTCCCTTTTCTTCCCCCCCCCCTTTCCCTTTTCTTCCCCCCCCCCTTTCCCTTTTCTCCCCCCCCCCTTTCCCTTTTCTTCCCCCCCCTTTCCCTTTTCTTCCCCCCCCCTTTCCCTTTTCTTCCCCCCCCCCCTTTCCCTTTCTTCCCCCCCCCCCTTTCCCTTTTCTTCCCCCCCCCCCCCTTTCCCTTTTCTTCCCCCCCCCTTTCCCGTTCTTCCCTTTCCCTTTTCTTCCCCCCCCCCCTTTCCCTTTTCTTCCCCCCCCTTTCCCTTTTCGTCCCCCCCCCCCTTTCCCTTTTCTTCCCCCCCCCCTTTCCCTTTTCTTCCCCCCCCCTTTCCCTTTTCTTCCCCCCCCCTTTCCCTTTTCTTCCCCCCCCTTTCCCTTTTCTTCCCCCCCCTTTCCCTTTTCTTCCCCCCCTTTCCCTTTTCTTCCCCCCCTTTCCCTTTTCTTCCCCCCCTTTCCCTTTCTTCCCCCCCCTTTCCCTTTTCTGCCCCCCCCCCTTTCCCTGTTCTCCCCCCCCCCTTTCCCTTTTCTTCCCCCCCCCCTTTCCCGTTTCTTCCCCCCCCCCTTTCCCTTTTCGTCCCCCCCCCCCTGTCCCTTTTCTTCCCCCCCCCCCTTTCCCTTTTCTTCCCCCCCCCCTTTCCCTTTTCTTCCCCCCCCCCCCTTTCCCTGTTCTCCCCCCCCCCTTTCCCTTTTCTCCCCCCCCCCTTTCCCTTTTCTCCCCCCCCCCCTTTCCCTTTTCTCCCCCCCCCGCCCTTTTCTCCCCCCCCCCTTTCCCTTTTCTCCCCCCCCCCCCTTTCCCTTTTCTCCCCCCCCCCCTGTCCCTTTTCTCCCCCCCCCCTTTCCCTTTTCTCCCCCCCCGTTCCCTTTTCTCCCCCCCCTTTCCCTTTTCTCCCCTTTCCCTTTTCTCCCCCCCCCTTTCCCTTTTCTTCCCCCCCCCCTTTCCCTTTTCTTCCCCCCCCTTTCCCTGTTCTTCCCCCCCCCTGTCCCTTTTCTTCCCCCCCCCCCCCTTTCCCTTTTCTCCCCCCCCCCTTTCCCTTTTCTTCCCCCCCCCTTTCCCTTTTCTTCCCCCCCCCTTTCCCTTTTCTTCCCCCCCCCCTTTCCCTTTTCTTCCCCCCCCCTTTCCCTGTTCTTCCCCCCCCTTTCCCTTTTCTCCCCCCCCTTTACTTTCCCTTCCTTTCTCCCCCCCCTTTACTTTCCCTCCTTTCTCCCCCCCCCCTTTACTTTCCCTTCCTTTCTCCCCCCCCTTTACTTTCCCTTCCTTCTCCCCCCCCCTTTACTTTCCCTTCCTTTCTCCCCCCCCCATTTCCGTTCCCTTCCTTTCTCCCCCCCCCTTTACTTTCCCTTCCTTTCTCCCCCCCCTGTACTTTCCCTTCCTTTCTCCCCCCCCCCCTTTACTTTCCCTTCCTTTCTCCCCCCCCCTTTACTTTCCCTTCCTTTCTCCCCCCCCCCCTTTACTTTCCCTTCCTTTCTCCCCCCCCCTTTACTTTCCCTTCCTTTCTCCCCCCCCCCCCTTTACTTTCCCTTCCTTTCTCCCCCCCCCTTTACTTTCCCTTCCTTTCTCCCCCCCCCTTTACTTTCCCTTCCTTTCCTTTCTCCCTCCCCCCCCCTTCCTTTCTCCCCCCCCCTTTTCCTTTCCCTGATGCAGTTTTTGAGTCGCAAGACATATAAAAAAAACACCATGGGCACAATAAAAATCACGTGCGTTTTCGGCACCATTATCACAAAATGCCCAGAATTTTTTTTTATATATATATAATTTATTTTGGTGCATCTCTACCCGGAAGCCTCCCTGCAGACGTCATGTAACGATGTGTTGTGAGCGGTCCGTGTTCTGGAAGAACGGATAAAATGATCACTACGGCCTTATACAGGGGAGCCTCTGGGGGGGGGGGGGATGCAGAATTAAAATAAAACATTTCTTGCTTCTTTTTTTTTTTTGTGGTATGCTGAGTTCAGCGCAGTTTGTTGTGTGATTGTAACAGATGGGTGTCATTTCTCACTGTGGCTGGCCTGTTTCCTGTTTCTTATTATCTTAAATGAAGAGTGAGCAAATGCTTCCTGCAACGTGCAGGTGGGAGGGTGACCTCACTCAGGACTCCTTTACACAGGAGGTTGGGGGGGGGGGGTTTAGCACCCCTGGCTTTCCAAATGGCAGCCGTATGATGGGTGTGGCCATGCTGCACCCACGATACTTTGCATTGTGGCATGGCAAAAAAATTATACCCCCCCCCCCCAGTGGCTTTTGATGGGTGGTACCCAACCCGCCTGATAAAGCAACAGATTCAACTGAATGGTCTCATGCCTGAGCCACCCCACAAGGCACGCAGTTGCTGCACAGTGTTGCAGGCGGTGAGGAGGCGACGCAACCCCTCATCACCTGTGAGACGGCCA
>CM055123.1:315919467-315998360 GCA_029206835.1 Rana muscosa | reverse complement strand
TTTGTTCTTTTTTTAAATTTGTGAAACCGTTTTTTTTCCCCCAAAAAAGGTGTTTGAAAAATGATTGCGCAAATACTGTGCAAGATAAAAAGTTGCAATGACCGCCATTTTATTTCCTAGGGTGTCTGCTATAATATATATATATATATATATATATATATAAATAAATAAATAAAATGTTTGGGGGTTCTGATTAACTTTCTAGCAAAAAAATTAATGATTTTTTCATGAAGGAGAGAAGTGCCAGAATAGGCCGGGTGGAGAGGTGGTTAAGGCTTACCTCTGCAAAACGTGGGGTGGCTGCCAAGACGGCTCGAAGGCCCAGTATTAGGTCCTCCCTGGTGATGCCATGTGGGTCATTGGAAGGCTGGAGAACAAGCAGGAAGACATCATGACGTTACAAGCAGATATGTAGAATACTGTTATTATATATTCTATTGGAACAAAAGGAGGACAGTTCAGCTATGCGATGGCCTTGCAGGGCTCTCCTTGGATAACAGTATGTAGCTTCGGAACAGAAGACCAATGAGATCCCTTTCACACTGGAGGCGGTTTTCAGGCGTTTTAGCGCTAGAAATTGCCTCTAAATAGGGCCTGAAAACCACCTCCCATTCATTTCAGTGCGTCTTTTCACACTGGGGCGGTGCGGGACGTTAGGAAAAGTCCTGCAAGCAGCATCTTTGGGGCGGTTTGGGAGCGCTGTATTTAGGAGATCCCAAAACGCCCCTGCCCAGCGCTTCGGAAGGGCCGCAACACGGGCGTTTTTAACCCTTTCTTTAGGGTTAAAAGTGTCCCGCTAATGGCCAAAAAGCTCTGCTTAAACATCGCTAAAGTGACGCTAAAACGAGCGGTGCTTTAGCGCCAATGTTGCCAAGGTTCAGTGTGAAAGGGGTCTTAGGGCAATCGTGTGTAAAACCAGGGCTTGACAAATTTGCTTTGACTCCAGGAAAAGTAAAGAGCCAGTTTTTTTTTTTAACCCCTTCTGGACCACCCCACGCAGATATACTGCGGCAGGGCGGCCCTCCTGCACAAAATCACATACCTGTGTGGGATTTCATGCACAGGGTCTGGTGAGCGCTACCGGCAACCCGCTCCCGCTGTGACTGGACACCCGAAGTTTGCCGGCACCTCGCAGTCGTTTCTGAGGAGAGGCAGAACGGCGGTCTGCCTATGTAAACTGCGTCGCTTTAACTGACAATTGCGCGGTCGTGCAAAATTTCTCCCTAACAAATTGACGTCCTTTTTTTCCCCCACAAATAGAGCTTTCTTTTGGTGGTATTTGATCACCTCTGCGGTTTTTATTTTTTGCGCTATAAACCAAACAAAAAAAAAAAAAACACAATTTGAAAAAAAAAGCAATATTTATTACTTTTTGCAATAACAAATATCTCCAAAAAAAAAATAATATTATGAGTTTAGACCGATATGTATTCTTCTACATATTTGTTAAAAAATAAATTTAGATATATATTTAATAATATATATAGATTATATAATCTCAATTGGTTTGCGCAAAAGATATAGCATCTACAAGATAGGGGATCGTTTTATGGCATTTTTATTATTTATTTTTTTTACTAGTAATAAGCGGCGATCTGCGATTTTTATCGTGACTGCGACATTATGGCGGACACATCGGACACTTTTGACGCTATTTTGGGACCATTGTCATTTATACAGCGATCAGTGCTATAAAAATGCACCGATTACTGTGTAAATGTGACTGGCAGTGAAGGGGTTAACCAGTAGGGGCAATTAAGGGGTTATATGTGTCCTAGGGAGTGATTCTAACTGTGAGGGGGCTGGGCTACACGTGACACGACACTGATTACTGCTCCCGATGAGAGGAAGCAAGCAGACGATCAGTTTCCTGTCACTAGGCAGAACAGGGAGATGCCTTGTTTACAATGGCATCCCCCCGTTCTGCCCCTCTGTGACGCACGATTGTGGGACACCGGTGGACATAGAGTCCGCGGGTCCAGGAGACCGCGGCGGCAGATTCAAAGCAACGTACCTGTACGTTGCTTTGCCATTCTGCCGACGTAGAAGTACGTTAGGCAGTCGGCAAGCGGTTAAGTGTGGAATATTTTAAGCTCTGCCAATGTTATAGCTGGAATGTAACATAATTCTGACGCATTGTTTTTCCGGATTTCAGATCTGGATGTGTGCAAGAATCTTATAATTTCTGTAGGACCTTTTTGAAATTCATTGTAGCATATAATGGCAGTAGAGGAGGGCAGCAGAGGTAATACAATACGCAATGCTTCAAAGTACAGCAAAGTACAGCAAAGTACAGCAAAGTACAGCAAAGTACAGCAAAGTACAGCAAAGTACAGCAAAGCAGCGATATCCAGAAACAAAACGAAGAAAGATCAAACCTACCGGATTGAAGTCGATGGGGAAATAGCAGGACACTACTTCAAATAACTCCTCTACAAATGGACCTGTACAAAGGAAAAAAACAAACAGTCTTCACATCTCAGGGATGACGGGAAATGCAAAGCAGGGATGAGAAACTTGGAGATCACTTCGTAAAATCAGCACACATTACACCCCTCATGTTAACCTCTTCCCAGCCAGTGTCATTAGTACAGGGACAGTATATAGTATTATCACTAATCACTGTATTAGTGGCACCGGTGATGTCAAGGGCAGGCAGGCAGTCCCCCCTAGTGTCAGTTAATGTCAGATTATCCGCCGCAATATTGCAGTCCCTTTATAAGTCCCTGATATATATTGTGACAGCAGGAAGGTAAAGTCACCTGGTTGCATCCAGGGGGGTAGATATATTTTGCCCAGATTCAGGCTTTACGCCGACTTATACAACTAGGTGGAGAGTTGTAAAAGCCCAGCTGAGGCTAGTGGGCTCATGGATGACTCATAACTCTAGGGAGAGTGTGGGGCGTCGTGCAGACAGGGAGTTGATGAGACCAGCTGAAGCTTGTCAGCTCATTTAGGCCTCTATAAGAACTCCCAGCTTCATTAGATGTTAGCTCATGCCTGGACCCAGACCTGTGTGGACTGTCTAGGGAGAGTGAACCCCTGTGCGGTGAGACAAAGCCTGTGTGGCTATTTGCTTGGACATTTAAAACCAGGGACTTAGGGACTAGGACAGCACTAGGCTGATCCCAGTTGTTAGTTAGGAAACCTGTATGTTTAGTCAGAGGTCAAGTTGACCAGGATTTATTTTGTTTATGTTTCTTTTGGCTTTGCTGTGTTTTGTCACTGTAAATAGAAAATAAACCGCACCTTTTTTTGATTTTGAAAACCACAACCTCCGTTTGCTGGGCCTGTTTTTGTGTGGGGAGCCCATCCCGGGGGTCACACACACCTGCTGCCGAGCTAACCCCCTCACAGTTGGTGGAGAACCAGTGGCAGTTTTTTTTTAAGCCAGCATGGAGGAGATACTGAAGCAGCTGGCTCTAGCAAATGGCAATCAACAGCAGACAAATGCAGGTTTGCAAAAGAGCCTTGCAGCTCATCAACAGAGCCTTGCAGCTCAACAACAGAACTTCGCAGCCCAGCAGCAAGCTCATCAACAGAGCCTTGCAGCCCAGCAGCAAGCTCACCAACAGAGTCTGGAAGCTCAGCAACAAGCCCAGCAGCAATCTGAGGCCCGCTTCATAGACCTGTTACAGAAGCAAGAGCAGAGACTACAACAAATGGAAGCAGTAATGCAGCAACGTCCGCAGACCAGTGAGGAAAGCCATCCCACTAATACCGCGTCCTTTGGGGTGAGTCGTTTATTGACAAAAATGACTGGAGAGGATGATCCAGAGGTATTTTTGACCACATTTGAAAGGACTGCTGAAAGAGAAAAGTGGCCTGAGGAGCAGTGGGCTGGACTGGTGGCTCCTCTGTTAACTGGTGAATCGCAGAAGGCTTACTATGACCTAGAGCCTGACCAAGCAAAAGACTATGTGATGCTAAAAGCTGAAATATTGGCAAGGCTGGGTGTCACCCAGGCTGTCCGGGCTCAGCGTGTGCATAACTGGACTTTCCAGCTTGGAAAACCCCCCAGGTCTCAAATGTATGATCTCATTCACCTGAGCAGAAAGTGGCTACAGCCAGAGACTTTGTCCGCACCAAAGATTGTGGAACGTGTTGTAATGGATCGGTTTTTGAGAGCTCTTCCTACTGCCATCCAAAAGTGGGTAAGCCATGGAGACCCAGAGACGGCCGATGGTCTTGTGGATCGTGTGGAGAAATACTTGGCTACAGAGAACCTGACGGCCTCTTCCAGAGACACTCGGACTTTCCACCCTAAGACCAGACCATCCCCAGGGGCGGATAAGAGGATTCCAAGGGGTGAGGGTGGAGAGAGTGAGAGGGTGGGAGCTCTACCCCAAGTTTGGCGAGAACAGCCTGGGAAATCAGCGGCTCAAGAGGCGGCAAGAAGGATCGTTTGCTACCGCTGCCGGCAAGCGGGACATATTGCAGCCAATTGCCCGGTTGTGGAGGAACCCATGCAGTGTGACTTTCTGACGGGCAGACGTCAGTCGCTGTGTGCGACAGTCGCATGCACTGCCATTCGAGGAACTGAGAAACATTTATGCAAAATGTGTGTTAATGGTAGAAATGTTGTGGTATTGCTGGATTCAGGTAGCCTTGTGACCCTGATAAAGGCTGAGTTAGTTAAAACAGAGGTCTCTGGGAATAGCAAGGTAGCTGTTATTTGTGTGCATGGGGACACCCGAGAGTATCCAGTGACTACAGTGTGTTTCGAGACCCCCAAAGGTACCCTCTCTCATCCAGTGGGCTTAGTATCTCAGTTACCGCATGACGCCATTGTGGGAAGGGATTTTCCGAAGTTCTGGGAACTGTGGGATGATCCTGAGCCCCCCACTGGTGCCCCTATGTACCAGGAATGTGATAGCCAGAACTCCCCTGAGAGTGGTGAGGACTCTCCGGAATTTCCCTTATCAGTATTGGCAGGGGAGACTCAAGAAACTGGAGAGGAGCCCACCTCCTCAGACGAAAACCTACCGTCTGTGGAGTTTTCTGATCTTGAGGTTCACAGGGAAAACTTTGCCACAGAACAGTTGAAAGACCCCGCCCTAATAAAGGCACGGGAAAACGTAGTGAAAATAGATGGCGAGTTAGTGAACCCAGATAATACCTGCACTTACCCATACTTCAGCGTAGAGAAGGACCTACTGTATCGGGTGGCAAAAAGGGCAGAAGAAACCGTTGAGCAGCTTGTGGTGCCCAAACCTTACAGGAAGTTGGTGTTGGAGTTGGCCCATGGGCACATTCTTGGAGGTCATCTGGGGACAGAGAAAACCCGAGAGAGGGTATTACAGAGATTCTATTGGCCGGGGGTGATGAAGGACATAGAAAATTATTGTTCCTCCTGCCCTGTGTGTCAGAGGTCGGCCCCGATGCCACATTTCCGTAGCCCGCTGGTCCCTCTACCCATCATTGAGGTCCCGTTTGAGAGGATCGCCATGGATTTGGTAGGTCCTATAATCAAGTCCGCTAGGGGGCACCAGTACATATTAGTTATAATGGACTATGCCACCCGTTATCCAGAAGCGATCCCTCTCCGAAATACCTCGGCCAAAACCATAGCCAAAGAGCTATCTCTTGTGTTTAGCCGGGTGGGTATTTGTAAAGAACTGCTTACGGACCAAGGTACACCCTTTATGTCCCGGGTTATGAAGGAGCTGTGTAAATTGTTCAAAGTGACGCAATTACGTACATCTGTGTATCACCCCCAAACCGATGGGCTGGTTGAAAGATTCAACAAAACCCTAAAACACATGTTGAAGAAAGTGGTGGATAGAGATGGAAAGGATTGGGACTGTCTACTTCCTTATCTGATGTTTGCTATTAGGGAGGTGCCCCAATCCTCTACGGGATTCTCCCCCTTTGAGTTACTGTATGGGAGACACCCAAGAGGGCTGTTGGATATTGCCAAGGAAACTTGGGAAAGTGAGAGTTCTCCCCACAGGAGTGTGATTGAGCATGTCGCCCTGATGCAAGACCGAATTGCACAGGTAATGCCCATCGTGAAGGAACATTTGGCCCAAGCGCAGTTAGCACAGCAGAGAGTGTACAACCGTGGAGCCAAGACCCGTACCTTTTCCCCGGGGGATAGGATACTGGTACTTGTCCCTACGGTTGAAAGTAAATTCCTTGCCAAATGGCAAGGCCCCTACGAGATAATAGAAAAAGTGAGCGAAGTGAATTACAAGGTCAGACAACCAGGAAGGCGAAAGCCCGAACAGATCTATCACGTTAATCTGTTGAAAGCCTGGAGGGATAGAGAGTCCCTAGTCGCAGACACTTGGTCACCAGCTCAAACTGGTTGCGTGATTCCTGAGGTTGGAATAGCAGCCACCTTGTCACAACCCCAACAACAGGAGGTTAAGGAGTTTGTGCTTCGCAACAAGGAGGTATTCTCTGAGCTGCCGGGACAAACATCTGGGGTAGAGCATGACATCATTACCCCGCCCGGTGAAAGGGTGAAGTTAAAACCCTATCGGATCCCAGAGGCCCGACGGGAGGCAATACGGGAGGAAGTACAGAAAATGCTAAACTTAGGGGTGATAGAGGAGTCCCAAAGTGATTGGTCTAGTCCCATTGTGTTGGTGCCTAAACCGGATGGGAGCTGGCGATTTTGTAACGATTTTCGTCAGTTGAACAAAGTTACAAAATTTGACACCTACCCCATGCCACGTATAGATGAGTTGATCGACCGGCTGGGAACAGCCCGATACATGACGACTCTTGACCTCACAAAAGGGTATTGGCAAATCCCCCTGGCCAAGTCGGCCAAAGAGAAAACCGCATTTGTAACCCCAGACGGGGCGTTCCAATATAAAAGAATGCCGTTCGGGTTACAGAATGCGCCGGCCACATTCCAGCGGAAAATGGACCAGATGCTGAGGCCCCATCGGAAGTATGCTGCGGCTTACCTGGATGACGTAATTGTCCATAGCACAGATTGGGCCTCACATCTGCCAAAAGTGCAAGCAGTCCTGGACTCTGTTCGGGAAGCGGGGTTTACGGCTAACCCCAAGAAGTGTACCATTGGGCAGGAGGAGGCCAAATATCTTGGGTACACCATTGGGAGGGGAGTAATAAAACCCCAACTCAACAAAGTCGAGGCCATCCAGAGTTGGCCACGTCCCAACAGCAAGAAGCAGGTACGAGCCTTTCTGGGAATCGCTGGGTATTATCGGCGATTCATTCCCCACTTTGCTTCTAAGGCTGTGCCCCTAACCAACCTAACGAAGGGGAAAGGGTCGGTCATGATTAAATGGACCCCCGAGGCTGAGGCAGCATTCCAATTCTTGAAACAAGCCTTATGTAGCCAGCCAGTGTTGTACTCACCCGACTTCTCTAAAGACTTTGTCGTACAAAGTGATGCGTCAGATGTGGGGTTAGGAGCAGTATTGTCCCAGGTCTGGAACGGGGAAGAGCACCCAGTCATTTACCTCAGCAGGAAGTTGAAGTCCCATGAGGTAAATTACGCCACTGTTGAAAAGGAGTGTTTAGCGGTGAAGTGGGCTCTAGATTCCCTTCGGTACTACCTGCTAGGTAGGCACTTTGACATGGTTACGGATCACGCTCCGTTAAAGTGGATGGCTCAAAACAAGGAAACAAATAGAAGAGTGAATAGGTGGTTCCTGGCCCTCCAGGAATTCAACTTCACAGTAAAGCATCGCCCTGGCGTTCAAATGGGGAATGTGGATGCTTTGTCTCGAGTACATGAATGCCTGATTGCTGGTGTTCCAACCCCGAGGTTAAAACAAGAGGGGGGGGGGGGGTATGTGACAGCAGGAAGGTAAAGTCACCTGGTTGCATCCAGGGGGGTAGATATATTTCGCCCAGATTCAGGCTTTACGCCGACTTATACAACTAGGTGGAGAGTTGTATAAGCCCAGCTGAGGCTAGTGGGCTCATGGATGACTCATACCTCTAGGGAGAGTGTGGGGCGTCGTACAGACAGGGAGTTGATGAGACCAGCTGAAGCTTGTCAGCTCATTTAGGCCTCTATAAGAACTCCCAGCTTCATTAGATGTTAGCTCATGCCTGGACCCAGACCTGTGTGGACTGTCTAGGGAGAGTGAACCCCTGTGCGGTGAGACAAAGCCTGTGTGGCTATTTGCTTGGACATTTAAAACCAGGGACTTAGGGACTAGGACAGCACTAGGCTGATCCCAGTTGTTAGTTAGGAAACCTGTATGTTTAGTCAGAGGTCAAGTTGACCAGGATTTATTTTGTTTATGTTTCTTTTGGCTTTGCTGTGTTTTGTCACTGTAAATAGAAAATAAACCGCACCTTTTTTTGATTTTGAAAACCACAACCTCCGTTTGCTGGGCCTGTTTTTGTGTGGGGAGCCCACCGGGGGTCACACACACCCGCTGCCGAGCTAACCCCCTCACTATATATATATATATATATATATAAAATCTCTGCACGATTAATCGTCAAGAATCGTTATCGTGATTTTTTTTCCCGTTGTTGCGATCTTGACAAAGTATTAGACATGTGCACTGCCGAAAAATTTGTTTGTTTTCGTTTCATACGTTTTTTAGCTTTTTCTGGAAAATTCTGAAATTTTCGAATTCTGAATTTTCGATTCTCAAATTTCCGAATTTTCAAATTTCAGTATTTTCGAATTTCCGATTTTCGAGTTTCTGAAAATTTTGAATTTTTGAAACCTCAAATTTTCACATTTCGGAAGTTTCGGAATTAACAAATTTGTCAAAAAAACTAATTCGGAACTAAACGAATTGCACATGTCTACAAAAGTATTTCCCAATATTTTGTATTCAGAGAATTCTCTCTGCTCTCAGCCATGGGCAGTCTGTCAAGTATCACAACATTCTTTATCAGTGGAACCTTAAATATAAACATTGTATCAATTTGTCTTTTACACCAAAGGGATAGACTTCTGTATGTAAATTAGGAACGTGGGGAATCCAAGTTTTGGTCTGGGGATAGAGGCGGAGGTGTTTTCGAAGCTGCGGGAGAAAGGCTATACCCAAGTTTCACATTTTCTGGACTCAGACGCTTGGCCGACAGTAAAGATTCTGACCCAGAGGGGAGGTAGATTCGTAATAGGATACTGGCATGCACTACAACTTCGTCACTTCCTTAAAGCGGTTGTATAGTCTTTTTTTTACTTTTACCTACAGGTAAGCCTATACTAAGGCTTACCTGTAGGTAAAAGAAATATCTCCTAAACCTACACGGTTTAGGAGATATTTGCAAAAAAAGACATGCACCGATGTCTACGGCGCATGCGCGCCGAAGACAACGGTGCATTCACAGGGTTAATCCCATTCAGAATTCCGGCGCTGCCGGAATAGAAAGCTCCAGCGCGCATGCGCGGAGTGAAGTCTTCGCTGCTCCGGCCAATCACAGCGCCGGAGCGGCGCTGTGATTGGCTGGAGCGGCGATACCCGGAAGTAACGTTCCGGGTATCTGAGGAGCGATGGCTGCGGCCGGAGCGGGGGACAAGGATGGCTTCGGGGGTCCCGATCTAAGGTAAGTGATTCATAATGAGCTAGTATGCTAGTCATACTAGCTCATTATGGCTTTTTCTTGCAGGTGATTTGAAAAAAAAAAAAAAAAATTGTCTGGGTTTACAACCGCTTTAACTCATTAGGCCCAGCAAAAATATATAGACGGGACTTGACAAAATTTGAAATATACTGTGAAGAAAAGGAACCCCTGGCCCGAATAATATCTAAAATTTACATGTTGTTAATTTCACCCCCAGATAACTTTGAGGTTCCAGCAATAGGGAAATGGGCGAGAGATCTTAATAGGTCATTTACACAAGCTCAATGTCAGAAGATAATATATCTCTCATTCAACACATCAGTTTGCTCTAGAACTCAGGAATTCAACTATAAATTAATGACCAGATGGTATTACACACCCTCGAAAATCCGTAGGTTTTTTTTCCCAGAAGCTTCTGACCAGTGTTGGAGATGCAGCAACGGACGTGGAACCCCCCTGCATATTTTTTTGGACATGTCCCAAGATCAGACAATACTGGTCAGAAGTACGAAGGATTTTGCAAAAATTTACAACTGACCAAATACAAGATGACCCTGCTTTTTTCTTATTACACCTTTCTGAAATACCAATACAGACATATAAAAATTCATGTCATCTGGTCAATGAGGCCAAGGCGGGCATTGCACGATGTTGGAAGGACCCTAGACCTCCATCGATTGCAGAATGGCTCAACAGGGTCAGAAACGTAGGGGCTATAGAGGACTTGGTCCTATCGGCCCAAGATAGAAAAGAGCAATATACTAAAATCTGGACTATATGGAATCTTTTTATCTACTCAGAAGAAGGGAGGAAGTTGATGAAAGGGGAAAAGACTGTCATGCCTAGGAAAAGAAAAGGGGTTTGGCCAACTTTACTGGGAGGGAGGTGGAGGGGAGATGGAGGAGAGAGACGGGGGTGGGAGTTCGATTTAAATATTTTTTTTTTTTCTTGGGGCTTCGGGAGGGGGGGGGGGTAATAAAAAATAAAAAGGGGCAGGTGGGAGTGCTTATAGACAGATGGAAGGTGGGGAGAATAAAAAGATGCAGGGCACTGGAAGTAATTTTTTTTTTTCTTTTAATATCTATTTTTTATTAATTTTTCAACATATAACACACTTTACAATACATAAAAACACATATACTCAATATTTCCCGAAGAAAGAAAGAAAGGAAAAAAAAAAAAAAAAACAACCTAAAAATGAGAACAATAATCTATGCTCCTATATAAAAACCCCAGCCCTGGAACCCCACACTCCATACTGACTAGGGGAATCAGGGCTGTGCAAAGAAGAGGGAAAGGGGTGCACAGAAGGAGAAGAAGAGGGAGAAAAAAATAAGGGAAGAAAGAAGGGGAAGGAGAGGATACAGTCCCTCGTTTTCTCCCCTAAGTGTTTTAAGGTTTATTATGTGTTAAAACTCTAATGTTAGTGCCCTTTTAAGTGAAAGTACCTATTGTGAGGTGACAAAAAGTGGTTCCAAAAACTTCTTCAAAAAAAAAAGGGGAGTCCAGAAGTGGGCTATATAAATGACTGAAGGATGAATTTGCAAATGGCTGTGTTGATGGAGTGACAAAACATATATGTAAAGAAAAAAAAAGTGACAGGGATAAGTGACCTCACCAATATGTGACAATGGGGAAGAGAAGAAGGGAAAAAAAAAAAAAAAAAAAAAGAGAATAAAAAAAAAAAAAAGGAAGAGAATAAAAAAATAAAAAGGAGGGGGGGGGTGAAAAATTAAAGAGGGGAGGGGGGATTGGGGAATAACATCCCCTTATTCTCCCCCTGATATCTTATGTGATGAGACACCAATATTGATGCCCCTTAAAGTGAGGTGATCCCAAAAACTACTTCACACCAAAAACCTGGTGTTAAGGTCCATTAATGGACTATCTAAAAAAAACTAGGAAATAAATTTACAATTGGCTATATTGATAAAGTGAAGAAAAGAAAAAACAAATGCGCCTACTAAGTGCAGTATGTTAGAAATTTATTCGAGAATAATTAAAATAACAGCCAAATGGCTACTCACAGGATGGAAGTGGAGTAAAAGCATAAATAGATATCCTTCTAAGTTGTCTGCGGAGGGCATGAGTCACTCCGTGTGTCTGTAGTCTCCCGGTGGTGGAATACTGCCAAGATGAAGAGGTAGTGCACTGCGGTGTTGCTGCAGGGATGGGGAGATGGCAGAAGAACGGTAGATGCGAGAAGAGCTGTCCCTCTATGCCAGTGTGGACACCGGTTCCCACACGGCGTACGGCGTGCGGTTCACGCTGGAGCGCAGTCAGCTTCGGCAACCGGACGTGACGTCAATAGCAGACGCTGATTGATCAGTTAGCGTCTGCTATTGACGTCACGTCCGGTTGCCGAAGCTGACTGCGCTCCAGCGTGAACCGCACGCCGTACGCCGTGTGGGAACCGGTGTCCACACTGGCATAGAGGGACAGCTCTTCTCGCATCTACCGTTCTTCTGCCATCTCCCCATCCCTGCAGCAACACCGCAGTGCACTACCTCTTCATCTTGGCAGTATTCCACCACCGGGAGACTACAGACACACGGAGTGACTCATGCCCTCCGCAGACAACTTAGAAGGATATCTATTTATGCTTTTACTCCACTTCCATCCTGTGAGTAGCCATTTGGCTGTTATTTTAATTATTCTCGAATAAATTTCTAACATACTGCACTTAGTAGGCGCATTTGTTTTTTCTTTTCTTTGCCATATATAGTCTGCTTCGCTCTACAATTGCTGCCAACGGTGCATATGTTCATATGACTTGCTTTCAATATTACATGGACTTCCAAAGAGAAAGACTTTTATACTTTAAATCCTATTGATTTTCATCTGATTTATTTTTATCAGTTAGGTTGTTGTTCCTTCTTTTTGCGCCGTTATCTGTATTATAATTTATATATTGATAAAGTGACCCAACTTATATGTGAAAGAGAGAGGAGAGAAAAAAAAAAAAAAAAAAGGAAAGAAATAAAAAAAAAAAAAACTTATACACAAAAACTGGAAGTAATTAAGTATGTGAATATCGGGGGGACTGGATAAACTCTTACTATGAAATTCTAACAGAGACTAATGGATGGGAGACCATGAGATAGTTTGACTATGTGAATTTTGGAAGATGTATCCCAATTGGAATGTATGTTTCTTTTTTTTCTCTTTCCTCTCCATCCTTTGTTCTTTTTCTCTCTCCTACCTTCCTTCTCTTTGATGTATAAGACTAGATAAACAAAAATGTTGGAAAGAGAAGTGAAATATGTATAAAGTAAATGGAAGAGTTGTATTCTGTTATCTGTACCTCATCTGAAACATAAAGAATATAATAAAGGTTGTTGCAATATTTTATGTCACACTGTATTTGCGCAGCGGTCTTTCGAATGCAATTTTTTTGTACTTTAAAATAAAAAAAATAAAAATCTAACCAGTAAAGTTGGCCCAAAGTTTTTTGTATAATGTAAAAGATTTTACGCTGCGAGAATCGTGATCTTTATTCTAAGCAAAACGTTCTAAAGGGTGCCACAAGACTGTCCGGCAGTTTAAAGGGTGCCACAAGACTGTCCGGCAGTTTAAAGGGTGCCACAAGACTGTCCGGCAGTTTAAAGGGTGCCACAAGACTGTCCGGCAGTTTAAAGGGTGCCACAAGACTGTCCGGCAGTTTAAAGGGTGCCACAAGACTGTCCGGCAGTTTAAAGGGTGCCACAAGACTGTCCGGCAGTTTAAAGGGTGCCACAAGACTGTCCGGCAGTTTAAAGGGTGCCACAAGACTGTCCGGCAGTTTAAAGGGTGCCACAAGACTGTCCGGCAGTTTAAAGGGTGCCACAAGACTGTCCGGCAGTTTAAAGGGTGCCACAAGACTGTCCGGCAGTTTAAAGGGTGCCACAAGACTGTCCGGCAGTTTAACCACTTCACGACCGCCCACTCTACATATACGTCGGCACTTTAAAAATGGATATCTCGGTAAGGGCAGCAGCTTTTTTTTTTTATTAAATAATATATATAATTTCATTTTTGTTTAGATAATAAAAAATAAATACCCAATAATAGTGCAGTGCCGAGTAGGAAAAAATGGCCGGGGGGGGGGGGTAAAATCTTCCGGAGGTGAAGTGGTTTTCTACGCACAGCTATTTTTGCTGAGGAAGAAATCTTACGTTGGATTTTATTTGGTCGTGGTTTTCGGTGTACCTGACAAATCCATGGCAGAGCAGGCTGCACGCATCATCAGAGAAATGATTAATATAAAATGAGAAGACGGTCAGCAGTTTTCCGTGTTCTAATTGGAGAATAAATACCTGTAAAGCTTTTTATTATATGGCTGGATTGTATAACACTGGGGATATCACAGCGATTAGAAAGGGTGGCGGATATACTAAGAGGGTAAAAGTTCAGGGGTAAGACATGCGGCCAACCATGCATACGTAGAGATTACAATTTTTATGTAATGAAAAGCTCAGGAATGGTTTGCTCCCTTTACACATGGATAAATTTGGGGTCCTGGCCCAAGTTCATCCCCCCCACCCCCACACGTTATATTGTACTGCATCGATTGTACACAAAGGCCCAACATTGTGGGGTAATGTCTACAGACCTGGGTAAAAGTTTTGAGAATGACACAAATAGAGAGATTGGCCGAACCCCCCGCAGTGGATGTGCATGCTGTGTCAGTGCTGTAACAAGGGGGTGGGGCCGAAAAGGTGACATCGCCCGGTGGCTCCGCCCCTTATCTATATAAAGAACTGTCAAATGGCGAAGCCTGAAGTAGGCATAAGGGCCTGGTATGGATTTGGGGGGGACCCCACGTCTTTTATTCATAAACGTGGCATGAGGTTTCATCTATACCAGAAGCAAAAGGAATTGTTTTGATTGGTCAAAGGACAAGTCGCAATCATCTCAAAGTCGGATCCCGTCCATGGAAGTCACATTAAGTCAGACCTGAATTTGCAGGGCTACGTCGGATCGGAAGTCGTGCAACTTCTGCGTCGGATCAGTGTGAACATAGCCTCATTGCCATGAAAATGCTCATTTGCTTCCACCCCCCCCCCCCTCCGGTGCGACATTTTTTGACAGGTCCCTGTCCCCACTTCCGGGAGAGAAGGTCACTGCGCCGTCCTTTGGAAGTTCGCCCCCCCCCTCATCCTTCCTCCGCCGCCAAGACAACTTGAAAGCGCAGCACGCTTCACGCATGTGCAGTAGGGAACATTATGTGAAGCCAAAAGGCTTCACTGCCGGTTTCCCGTAGGCCCCTTTCACACTGGGGCGCTCATAGCGTCGGCGGTAAAACGCTGCTATTTTTACCGCCGTCGATATGGGTGGATTTGCATCGCATTTCGACCGCTAGCGGTGCGGTTTTAATCCCCGCTAGCGGCCGAGAAAGGGTTTAAAACCGCTACAGCAGCGGTTTGCGGACGGTATAGCCACATTGTCCCATTGATTTCAATAGGCAGGAGCGGTAAAGGAGCGGTATACGCACCACTCCTTCACCGCTCCAAAGATGCGGCTAGCAGGACTTTTGGAGTGGTCCTGGCAGCGCATCGCCTCAGTGTGAAAGCCCTTGGGCTTTCACACAGATTGCAGGGCAGGAGTTTTTCAGGCGCTATTTTTAGCGCTAAAACGCCTGAAAAACTCCTCAGTGTGAAAGGGGCCTTAAGTGAGGATGGAGGTGGCAGCACCCCACAGCCGACCCGAAAATCGGCTGGGGTGCCGACATCGCTGGCGGCTGGGAGAGGTGGAGGAGAGCTGAGGTGTTTGGCACTGTTGGATTGCAGGGGCACACACATTCTGTATTGTGTGCTACTGTAAAAGAAAGGATTTGGGCATTTTAAGTTTGTTCAAACTGGGGATTCCTGACAGGCAAGGAGAGAGAGAGAGAGAGAGAATATTTTAAGACCTACCCTGAAAATAACCCCTACTGGGTCTTTTGTTGCCAAAATTAATATAAGACCCGGGCTTATTTTCGGGGAAACACGGTACTCACTGGATGTCTACACTCAGTTTTTTTGTGTGTTTATATGCATATTCACTGCACATGCAGTAACTCTTTGTGGACTACAATAGCATATGTTTTGCACATTGTGTGTTTATGAATATTTGTTGTGCACTTATCACTTTATTTACATATGTTTTTCAATATTACATAATTTATTATCCAGCGCTGCACTCTTTTTTTTAGATCTACAAATGGGAACATGACCTGTCCCCCATAGATCTTGCAGACTGGAGTAAGGCCTGGTCCAGCATAGTGAAGTGCTCTTTAAAAACTCCCACGTTGGAGGCAGCCTATAAAAAAAAAAAGAAGGTTCTCCTACGCTGGTACTGGGCCCCAGCCCGTACCGCCAAGTCAAACCCGTCACGCAACGACGGATGCTTCCGGGGGGGGGGGGGGGGTTTAGCGAGGAGATGAACTGCACACATGGCGGTCTTTGCCCCCGTCTTGTAGGATTCTTGTCAAGGGCCTTTGGCCTACTATCTTCCCTATCTCACGTACCCTTCCGCAAGGACCCCAAATTTGCGTTACTCCATTTGCCCGATCCCCGGGCCTCTTTTCTCTCCAGCAGAAACTAGCCACATACCCATTTATCGCAGCTAAACGAACAATAGCAAGGGCCAGAAAAAAGCCTGACGACCCTTATGATTCATGAAAAAACGTCCAGCGTCTTCCATGACTCCCATGCCAAATTTTTTAAAGGTGTGGGCCACATCGTGGTCCTACGCATTGCCTACTTTGCACCCGACAAGTCTAAAGCCGGCCGAGAATCCCGTCAGGAAAAAAAAAAGTTGTTTTTCCTGACGAGATTCCTGGCAAGCTTTTCTTGTCAAGCCGTGCATACAGACAGCCATTCAAAAGAACCGCCGTTCTTTTGAATGGCAAGAACGCAGTGACGTCATCGACTAAGACGAGCCTGCGCTCGTCACATTCGATGCCGTCGCCGCCATCTTGCTTCACCCTGCACTACCCTTGTAAGCTACCGCGCATGCGTCGAAGTCTCATTGAGCATGAGCGGGTTTACCTGGAGGACAGGTAAGCTTGTAGACACACACACACGCACACACGCGGTTTTCTCGTCGGGAAATAGGCCGACGAGAAAATAGAGAGCAGTTTCTCAATTTTTCTCGTCGAGATTCCCAGCAGTTTTCTTGCCGAGAAGACCGGCCGTGTGTACGAGGCTTAAAGTGGTTGTAAACCCACTTTGACAACATGCACCTACAGGTAAGCCTAGATTAAGGCTTACCTGTAGGTGCATGAAATATCTTGGAGTTAACACTGCACCGATATCTATGGCGCATGCGCGCCGTAGACAACGGCACTAGCGGGCCGGCTTCTTGTCGGTTTTCTGAATGGGATCTTACCGGCCTGAGCGCGCATGCGTGAGACGTCATCGCCGCTCCGGCCAAATCACAGCGCCGGAGCGGCGATAACCAGAATGGACATCGAGGCAAGATGGCGGCGGAGGGGAACGAGGAGCAGTTCGGGGGCTTCGATTTCAGGTAAGTCATTCATAATGAGCTAGTATGCTATGCATACTAGCTCATTATGCCTTTCTTTTGCAGGGTTTTTTAAAAAAAATCCAAAGAAAAATCCAAAAAAGGTCTACTTCCTCTTTAAGACTTTTATTATTTTTATTTGACCCCATCTCCAGCCTGGGGGACCTTTCTTCCCATTTCCCATCCCCTCTTTACCCCCCCCCCTCCTTATTACTCGTCTGGTTTCTGGGCCTCTAGCCCGCCGCCCTCTTCTCCATCTAACCAACACCCCACCCAGGACATGGCTGTTACTCTAATTCAATCTGGAAGCACCTCTGCAGTTTTTTTTTTTTTAAGTTGTTTTTGCACTTTTAAACAAAAAGACTGACAATCGCGAAAAAAAAAAAAACTTTCGGCTCTAAAACATATCCAATAAAAAAAAGAAAAAAAATCCAATTTCTTCATCAATTTAGGCCAATATAGATTCTACTACATATTTTTGGGGAAAAAATCCCAAAAAGCGTATATTGATTGGTTTACCTGAAAGTTATAGTGTCTACAAAACTATGGGATTTATACTGGAATTTTTATTTATGTTAATTTTTTTTATACTAGTAATGGTGGCGATCAGCGACTTATAGTGGGACTGTGATATTGCAGCAGCCAATTGGACACTGACACTTTGTGGACCAGTGACACTAATACAGTGATCAGTGCTAAAAACATACACGGTCACTGTACCAATGACACTGGCTGGGAAGGGGTTAAACATCCAGGGGCAATCAAAGGGGTTAACTATGTGCCTAACCAGTGTTTGTGTGTACGGTGTGGTACTTTAACTAGGGGAAGAGGTGGGTTTTAGTCCTGGCTTTGCAGGAACACAGGATCTCTCTCTTCCCCCATCAGAATGTAACTCTGCTTTGTTTACATAGGCAGAGCTCCGTTCTGAGTCTCTGCCCGATGATCGGTCGGTGCTGGCGGACGTCGATTGTCCAGCGCCCGCAGATCAGCTTTTGCTGTAATTAAATCACAGCAGAAGCGACCCGCTGGCAGCGCCCAAGAGCCCCCTGCAGGATCACATATATATATGATCCACACACACTATATATATACACGTGTGTGTGTGTGTGTGTGTGTGTATGTATGTGTATATATATATATATATATATATATATATATATATATATATATACATATATATACACATACACACACACACACGATCCTGCGCACAGCTGCTGCCTGTAGCTCCGCGGTATGTATGTATGTATGTATGTATGTATGTATGTATGTATGTATGTATATATATATATATATATATATATATATATATATATATATATATATATATATATAAAATCCTGCCACAGCTGCTGCCCCTGTAGCAGTAAAACTGCTATAAGGCGATCAGCAAGTGGTTAAGCCCCACCCTCTGATATTCACTCATTAAATGCCAGAACTTCAGCAGACAACGGAGGCACGAACATTTGACAGTTCAATGAGCCTGAACAGGGCTTAGCACCAGAAAGTGGCGGGGCTTACCTTGATACGGGCAGACACTGAGACCCCATATACAGCCTTGGACTTAAAAAGGAGAAGTCCAGCCTGAGATTTTTTAGTCTGGGCTTCTCCTAAGGGTCACAGGAGTGCAATTCGTTTTGCACTCCTGTGACTCGTTTTCAGCGGAGAGCGGTCTGAAGTCCGCTGACGTCATTGCCATCAGTCGGGGCAGCGAGTCATCACGACTTCCAAGTCGGGATCCGCCAGCTGCCCTGATTGACGGCAGTCTCAGCGAGCCACTGAGATGGCCTCTCCCCAGCTCAGCGCTCCAATGAGCGCTGAGAAGTAGAGCAGAAGCGATGCCGACTAACAGTCAGCATCGCTCTGCTTGGGGAGGAGTGAGAACCGTGCCATCGGCGGTGTTCGGTGGCTCGGTTCTTAGTGCAGAGACGCCGGGGGACAGCTGCAGCATCAGTCTGATCCTGCATCCAAAGTATGAATATCAAAAATATAAAAAAAAAATTTTTTTAAAGGATCTTCTGGGGTCCCTCAGCTGCGCTCCTGGCTCCTCCTCTTCTCGAGTGCCCTGTCGGAGAAGCGCTCTCCCTCGGGCACCCGTGCGTGCACACTCCCGTGTCCTGCTGCTGCATCCATTGACACAGACAGCAGGACTCGGCTCCGCCCCCGGCTCCCGCGTCATTGGATTTGATTGATGGCAGCGGGAGCCAATGGCTGCTCTGCTATCAATCTATCCAATCAGGACCAGAGACACCAGCTGGAGCGGGTGTGCTCATCCCCGGTGCAGGAACGATTGGGCTCAGGTAAGTAATGGGGGGGGGGGGCTGGTGCACTACAAGAGGTACATAGATTGTATTGAGGTGAAAAACCACAAGGGTTTACAACCCCTTTAACTTCCAAGAAGGATCGGTTTCAAGTCCATAGCTACTGTAGGCACCCCAAGCTGCTACTTCAGCACCGTTGCTAGATTGAACCACTTCCAGCCCAGGCCAATTCTGACACTTCGCTCCTACATGTAAAAATAATCATTTTTTTGCTAAAAAATTACATAAAACCCCCAAACATTATATATATATATATATATATATATATATATATATATATATATATATATATATATATATATGGATAAAGGTGTGTTGTATAAAGGCCTGACAGAACACACACTTAGCGCCAGTTCAAACTCGCAAAATGCAAAGCAGCCTGAACAGTAAAACTCAAGGTATTTTTATACAAAACACATTAAATGGAAAAGCAGCTGTTTAAAATCGGTAAATAAATAAAAAAAGGTGGTAAAACGATAAAACAGGTAAATACTGTAAAATACGTTTTACACAAAACAGCGCTAAAATATAAATAAAATAAAAAGGACCCGTGGATCATGCCACTGAAAAAAGTCCAGCACGTATGAAGAAATGACCAGTTCAGAGTATTATGGTGAGTAATATCACAAAAAAGTCCAAGTGTGCACTTTCCACCACCAAAGACAATTGTTGGAATCCACCGTGTGATGAAAAAAACCCCTAGGGGTTCACACTTACCAGAGGTAAGATATAAATGAGCCTTAAATAGGAGGTAACATCAGCTACTCTGTACAAGCAAATCTTCTCCAATCAGGGTACACCAATAAGGATGGGCTCCAAAGCAGACCATAAAATAATAGGAAGATAACAGCACAATAGTGTAATCCTGTTTATTTCAAATCTGTTAACCCACCAGTAGGAGACCCCTTTAACCAAACTACGTACATCAAACAGCAGTAAAATAAGCAATGAATGGCCCAAGAGGGCGCTATCACCATTTCCAGCGTCCTAGGGAGAGTGTGTGTGTCCTCACGGATCCTGCAGACACTTCCGAATGGTAGCTGTGAGCGGTGGAACGCACGCTTGGAGCGCAGACGTCACTTCCGGGTCGCGGGTAGTCGTGGTTACGACCTGACGCGTTTCGTCACCTGACTTCAACAGAGGGCGTAACGTCACGACGCACCCGCGATGTTTATATCACCATGTCTGTTGAACATCTGCCAATCAGCGTACTCGGCAACAGATGACGAGTGCGCACCTCTGTTGTCTGATTGGACGCTGATTATGCATTGCACAAATAGAGAACATGGGGTCTATCTAAGCATAGACTTAATTCATGCGGAAAGCAGCCTCAAACAATATGTCATCACATATACCATGTAAATACTTGGTACTAAATGTTAAAAAGCGACATTGAATAAGAACAATATATTAAAGGAGACTTCATAAATAGAAAAAAATATAGTTTTAAAATTATGTGCAGCGATAATGAATATGGATTATACTGGTCACTTAAGCAGTAACGGAGCTATGAGTACATGTCTCTATATAATGATAGCACAAAATGCATAAAAATTATAGTTGAAGTAACGGACTAGAGAGTCACTATTACTATACTATAAGACTAATGGTGAACTTGAAAACCCATATTACTATTTATATTGCATGTACATATATACTATTACCGTATCACTATTATAGCATGATGTCAACACTAAAATATCTAGTATGTGATATAGATATTAAAAACATAAGAGACTAATGTGTATAATATGTATAAAAAAATTGATAAAAAATAAATACATAAATACTATATTATAGCAAATAAATAATCACCAACAGAAGTGATTAGAAATGGATAAAGGACATATATATAAAAAAATAGCAAAAGTATATATATGTGTATGCCAACATAGTGGTGTGGCCCCTTGTAAATAATAGATAAAATACGGTAAAAAATTGTGTGTAAAAGACATGCAAATAGAAGTAAAAAATACCTCTATATGTCTTAAAAAATGACATCACATTATAACCAATAATAAGCAGAACATCATATATAGGAGGAACAAATGGAAGACATAAATGCAGATAATAAGTGTGGCCATTATTAATCAATAATCACTGATAAAACAATTTATGTCTAAATCCACATTTAACCCTTTGGGCGATAAAGTGTCAACCAAGAAGATCCACTGGGTTTCACGTTTGGCGAGTTCTCTGACGAGATTGGAACCTCTCCAAAACGGTTTGAGATGGTCTATACCCCAAAATTTAAGCCCGCTAGGGTCTTGGTTGTGATACAACTTAAAATGTAGGGACACATTATGATCCTTGAATCCGATCTTAATGTTAGCCATGTGTTCTGCGATACGGATTCTTAATAATCTTTTTGTGCGGCCTATGTAGATTAACCCACATGGGCACTGGAGAGCATACACTACATAGGATGTGTTGCATGTAATGAATTATTTTAATCTAAATTCTTTATGGTTCGAAGTAGATGTGAATCTGTCAAGGGCTCTGATAGGCACTCTAACTTCTTTTCATGCTCGACATTTTCTACAGGCGTAGAAGCCATCTTGATCCCATAGGGAGGGAGGTCTGGTTGGAGGATCAATAACTTTTTTGACAATTTCGTCAGCAAAATTGGGTGATCTTCTATAAATAAATCCTGGTCTGTCTGGTAACGAACACTTGAGTACTCTGTCTATCTGTAGGATGTGCCAGTGGGTGGTAAATATTTCTTCTACCTCCTTGTATTGTGAATGAAATCCTGAGATGAAACTCCATTCCTGATTGTTTGTATTTACTTCGTGGGGCGAATCAATCAGGAGATCTTCTCTGGGAATAAAGGATATCTCATTAATAGTGTGATCCAACACATCTTCACGGTAGCCTTTTTCCACAAACTTTTTCTTGATAACCATAGCTTGTGCTTTGAAATCTTCAGGATCTGTGCAGTTTCTCCTTATCCTAGTTAGCTGACCTTTAGGGACATTTCTAAGCCATAATGGGTGGTGACCACTCTGCATAGGTAAGTAACTGTTGGAATCTGTGGGCTTAAAATAAACTGAAGTACCCAGTTTATCTCCGTGTCTGAATATATTGACGTCCAGGAAATGGATCTTAGTATCACTAATTTCATAGGTGAGTTTAATATTATTCGTGTTGTTATTTAATTCTTCCAAAAATGTATTTAGAGCTGATAGTGGACCTGACCAAATGAAGAAGAGGTCATCTATATGCCTTCTGTATAATAATAATGAGTCCCTCTTGACCGCGAAGATGGTTTTATCTTCCCATTCCCCCATGAATAGGTTTGCAATGCTAGGTGCAAATTTGGCACCCATCGCAACCCCACGTTTCTGTAGATAAAAACTACCATTATACCAAAAGTAATTATGCCCTAGACAAAAGTCTAAGGCATTCCTCAAAAACACTTTATGGTTATGGGTAATGTCATCTCTCTGACATAAGGCCCAGTTTAAGGCTAGGAGAGCATCATCATGCTGTATGATAGTGTACAGCGAGGAAACATCAGCGGTAATTAAAAATACTTCTGATCTCCCTACCAAATCAATTGTTTGGAGGAGTTGTAATAAATTCTTAGTGTCCCGTAAGTAAGCTTTAGTCATAGTGACACTCTTCTGTAGGAATGTGTCAAGATATTGTCCTACTCTTGCTGAGATAGAACCTATGCCATTCACTATAGGTCTCCCAGGAGGGCATTTCACATCCTTATGTATCTTCGGCAGAGTGTAAATTGTTGGTATCTTGCTGCTACTTGGGATTAAGAATGTTTTTTCTTTTTCAGTCAGAACCCATTTAGAATATCCAGATTCCACTAAAATTCTTAAATCAGCCTCATACTGTACAGTGGGATCTTTTTCTAGCTTCTTATATGTATCATCCTCTGTCAACATACCATGTAATTGTTGGTGGTAGAATTCTTTAGTCATTAGAACGATTCCTCCTCCTTTGTCCGCTGGTCGTATTACCAAATCCTTACGTTTTTCCAGTAATTCAGTTCCTTGTTGTATATGACGCGGGTTCACATCTTTTTTGGGGATCAGGCCCTCTAAATCACGTAAAACTAAACCTTTAAAAACATCAACGTGTTGGTTTGCAGTGTTTAGGGGATTGAAAAGTGATTTGTTCCGTAACCCACTTTCAGTAGATACAGATGCTAGGTTAGTAGTGGGTTGTGAATTTTTGTTCAGAAAGTCTTTTTTTATATTTAATTTCCTCATATATTTGTGTGCATCGATAAAAATATCAAACTTAACGGGTCTTTTCAAACCACATTTCAAGCCAAGATGTAAAAGGTTTATTTCTTTATGAGTCAATTGAGTTTCAGTAAGATTAAAGATGCCTCCTATTCCTGCTCTCTCCTTTTTCTGGAGCCTTCGCCCTGCTCTACATCCTCTGGGTCTTCTCTCCTTTGATTGTAGTAGGGTATATGTTCTTTCTCCCACCATGGGGGCTCTCTCCATTGGGGGCCTCTCTGGTCCTGTGTTGGTTGAGAGTGCATCGGTGGTCTTCCCCTGCGAGGGGGGTGTCCTCGACCTCTCCCCTGCCACCCTCTCCCCCTCCCTAAAAAAGGACGTGGGGATTGGTATCTCTCTCTGTCTTCATATTGTTGTAATGTATCATATCTATTATGTGTTGGCACTTGATATTGATTTTTGGTATGTAGAATTGTAATGTTGATGTGGTGGACCTCCTCTAGGAGCACCTCCTCTCCCTTGATAAACCCCATTTCTTATGGGGGTGGATTGCCCTACTGGGGCATGTGGAGGTGCCAGAGACCTTTGTTGATCCCTTGTTGGTATATTTTGCGTGTTGGGTTGTTGTGGTCTATCTGTGGGGATAATGACTTGTGTTCCTTCCAAGTTCATATCGCTTACCACTGGCCCTTTTGTTTGTTGCCATAGGTATATGGTATTCGACCGAAAATCTCCCAGATCCCTATGGAACTTCTTGGTTTTTTTCTGAGTATCTTTATCTACTTTTTCTAATTTCTTCTTTATACGTATATTAAATGTTGATGTACGTAGTTTGGTTAAAGGGGTCTCCTACTGGTGGGTTAACAGATTTGAAATAAACAGGATTACACTATTGTGCTGTTATCTTCCTATTATTTTATGGTCTGCTTTGGAGCCCATCCTTATTGGTGTACCCTGATTGGAGAAGATTTGCTTGTACAGAGTAGCTGATGTTACCTCCTATTTAAGGCTCATTTATATCTTACCTCTGGTAAGTGTGAACCCCTAGGGGTTTTTTTCATCACACGGTGGATTCCAACAATTGTCTTTGGTGGTGGAAAGTGCACACTTGGACGTTTTTGTGATATTACTCACCATAATACTCTGAACTGGTCATTTCTTCATACGTGCTGGACTTTTTTCAGTGGCATGATCCACGGGGTCCTTTTTATTTTATTTATATTTTAGCGCTGTCTTGTGTAAAACTTATTTTACAGTATTTACCTGTTTTATCACCTTTTTATATATATATATATATATATATATATATATATATATATATATATATATATATATTTATATTTTAGCAGAGACCCTAGAGAATACAATGGCGGTCATTGCAACTTTTTATCTAGCACAGTATTTGCGCAGCAATTTTTCAAACACGTTTAAAAAAAAAAAAAAAAAAAAAAACAGTAACGTTAGCCCAATTTTTGCATAATGTGAAAGATGAAGTTACGCCGAGTAAATAGATACCTAACATGTCACCCTTCAAAATCGCACACGCTCGTGGAATGGCGCCAAACTCCGGTACTTAAAAATCCCCACAGGCGACGCTTAAAATTTTTTTTTACTGGTTACATGTTTTGAGTTACAGAGGAGGTCTGGGGCTAGAATTATTGGTCTCGCTCTAATGTTCGCGGCGATACCTCACATGTGTGTTCTGAACACCAATTTAATATGTGGGCGGGACTTACGAATGCGTTCGCTTCTGCGTGCGAGCACACGGAGACAGGGGTACTTTAAAAAAATATATATATATAATTGTTCATTTTACGTAAAAAATAATATTTTGACACTTTAACCACTTCAGCCCCGGACCATTTTGTTGCTAAAGGACCAGGCCCCTTTTTTGTGATTCAGCACTGCGTCGCTTTAACTGACAATTGCGCGGTCGTGCGACGTGGCTCCAAAACAAAATTTACGTCATTTTTTTTTCCACAAATAGAGCTTTCTTTTGGTGGTATTTGATCACCTCTGCGGTTTTTATATTTTGCGCTATAAACAAAAGAAGAGCGACAAGTTTAAAAAAAAAAAAAGCAATATTTTTTACTTTTTGCTATAATAAATATCCCCAAAAATACATTAAAAAAACTTTTCCTCAGTTTAGGCCGATACGTATTCTTCTACATATTTTTGGTAAAAAAAAAAAAAAAAAAAAAAAAAACACGCAATAAGCGTATATTGATTGATTTGCGCAAAAGTTGTAGCGTCTACAAAATAGGGGATAGTTTTATGGCATTTTTATTAATTTTTTTTTTTTTTTTTTTACTAGTTATGGCGGCAATCAGGGATTTTTATCGTGACTGCGACATTATGGCGGACACATCGGACACTATTTTGGGAACATTGTCATTTTTACAGCGATCAGTGCTCTAAAAATGCACTGTTACTGTGAAAATGACACTGGCAGTGAAGGGGTTAACCTGTAGGGGGTGATGAAGGGGTTAAGTGTGACCTAATGAGTGATTCTTACTGTGTGGGGGTGTGGCTTTTGGCGTGTGACGTCACTGATCGTCGTTCCCTATGACAGGGACCGGGTCACGCCCCTCAGGACATCCCTTTGTAATAGGAATATGACATGACAGGTCCTCTTTACAGTGAGATCTGGGGGGGGGGGGGGGGGGGGTCAATAAGACCTCACATCTCACCCCTAGGCTGGGAAGGTTAAATGCAGAGGGCGGGCGTGACATCATAACATCATAACATTGCGCCCAGCCTCTGAACAATCATAGGGACTCCGGTGACCATCTAATCCGCCAGAAATCTCTATGATCAGCATCCGGGGCCGGCGGATTTCGTTCTCCGACTCACCGATCGCAGCTGTGAGTCGGTAGAAGCACCGGAGGGCGGCGGGGGGCGTCCCCTTTCACTATGATCGTTCTTATGGTGTAGGGAATCGTCGGCTGAAAAATGCTGATATCTGAATGCCTGTAGCTGCACCCATCATTCAGATATCACCCCCGCAAAGCCCAGGACGTCATATGACGGCCTTTGGGCGCCAAGTGGTTACATTACATTCACTGCATTGTGTTCGATGATGAAACATTTCTTCTATAGACGTAGAACTCTTACCGAGAGCATAGTCCTTGGTTATGATGTCATGTACGATTCGGAAGGCCACAAGCAGATTCCGCGGGTCCTTTTCCCCGTCCATGACTTGAATAAAGCCGAAAGTGAAATCCGCTCCAAGACTCTTTAGTTCTACATTCAAATATACAAAAGAGAAAAGTATGTAATTTCCTATGATAATACAGAAAGATATTACACATTGCCTTGTAGAGTGCCTGCAACCACTTACATAAAAAAAGCTAAAATTTGAAAGACTCGTTTGTTCAGGAGTCATCAAACCTACCAGAATGTTATACAGGGGAGACTGCAATCCATACAGTGCCTTGAAAAAGTATTCATACCCCTTCACATTTTGTCATGTTACAAACGAAAAAATGTAAATGTATTTTATTGGGATTTTATGTGATAGAACAACACAAAGTGTCACATAATTATGAAGTGGAAGGAAAATGATAAATGATACAAATAAATCTGTGAAAAGTGTGGGGGGGGGGGGGCATTTGTATGGCGCCCCCCGGAGTCAATACTTTGTAGAACCCCCTTTCTCTACAAGTCTTTTTGGGGGTGTCTCTACCAGCTTTGCACATCTAGAGAGGGACATTTCTGTACATTCTTCTTTGTAAAATATCTCAAGCTCTGTCAGATTGGATGGAGAGCGTCTGTGATCAGCAATTTTCAAGTCTTGCCACAGATTCTCAATGGGATTTAGGTCTGGACTGTGACTGGGCCATTCTAACATGAATATGCTTTGATCTAAACCATTCCATTGTAGCTCTGGCTGTATGTTTTGGGTCGTTGTCCTGCTGGAAGGTGAACCTCCCCCCCCAGTCTCAAGTCTTTTGCAGACTAACAGGTTTTCTTCTAAGATTGTCCTGTATTTGTCTCCATCCATCTTCCCATCAACTCTGACCAGCTTCCCTGTTCTTGCTGAAGAAAAGCATCCTCACCACATGATGCTGCCACCACCATGTTTCACGGTGGGGATGGTGTGTTCAGGGAAATGTGCAGTGTTCGTTTTTCGCCACACACAGCGTTTTGCTTTTAGGCCAAAAAGTTGAATTTTGGTCTCATCTGACCAGATCACCTTCTTCCACATGTTTCCTGTGTCCCCCACATGATTGCTGTGTCCCCCACATGTTTGCTGTGTCCCCCACATGGCTTCTCACAAACTACAAACAGGACTTCTTATGACTTTCTTTCCCCAATGTCTTTCTTCTTGTCACTCTTCCATAAAGGGCAGATTTGTGGAGAAGCACGACTAATAGTTGTCCTGTGGACAGATTCTCCCCCCTGAGCTGTGGATCTCTGCAGCTCCTCCAGAGTTACCATGGGCCTCTTGGCTGCTTCTCTGATGAATGCTCTCCTTGCCCGGCCGGTCAGTTTAGGTGGACGGCGATGTCTCTGTAGGTTTGCAGTTGTGCCATACTCTTTCCATTTTCCGATGATGGATTGAACAGAGCTCCGTGAGATGCTCAAAGCTTGGGAGATTTTTTTATAACCTAACCCTGCTTTATACTTCTCCACAACTTTATCCCTGACCTGTCTGGTGTGTTCCTTGGCCTTCATGATGCTGTTTACTAAGGTTCTCTAACAAACGTCTGAGGGCTTCACAGAACAGCTGTATTTATACTGAGATTAAATGACACACAGGTGGACTCTATTTACTAATTAGGTGACTTCTGAAGGCAATTGGTTCTGCTAGATGTTAGTTAGGGGTATCGGAGTAAAGGGGGCTGAATACAAATGCCCCCCCCCCCCACACACACTTTTCACATATTTGTAAAAAACATTTTTTTTTTTTTACAAAAAAACTTTTCAATGCTTTGCATATAATTGCTGACAGCTGAAGTGTTAACAAAGCAGTTGCGGTAGGTATCGGTAAATGGTATCGGCAAGTACAAAAAAACAAACAAAAAAAAGTAAAAATAAATAGGGTATCAGTGCATCCCTAATACACATCTATCATATTGCACCAGGGAGCATTGGTACTTTTATTTGTTTGGATAGCAGACACACACAGTCCCCAATGTTATTACAAAGAACAATGCATGCTCAGAGGTCTCGGCCTCCAGGGTATCTTATAATCTAATGTCTCCTCCAGAGTTACACAAACACCTACCCTGCGGGGTCATTCCCGGGAGGAATTAAATATGAAATGAACCCATCAGTGATTTGTTAAGAGACATTCAGACTGTCTGTTAGGCCCCTTTCGCACTGGGACGGGCAGGTGCGGTATAGCGGCCACGTTTTTCAGCGCCGCTATACCGTCATATTTACCGCGATATTCGGCCGCTAGCGGTGCGGTTTTAACCCCCGCTAGCGGACGAAAAAGGGTCAAAACCGCCCGCAGCTACAGCCGCGGTTTGCGGGTGGTATTACTGCGGTGTCCCATCGATATCAATGGGAAGGAGTGGTATACACACCGCTCCAAAGATGCGGCTTGCAGGAGATTTTTTTTCCTCCCGCCAGCACATCGCCTTAGTGTAAAAGCCCTCTGGCTTTCACATTGAGAATGCTGGGGCAGGAGTATTTCAGGCGTTATTTATGCGCTATTTTTAGCGCTAAAACGCCTGAAATACGCCTCAGTGTGAAAGGGGCCTTGTCCTCTCTTATGCACATTCTGCCCTGTGCGGACACTCGAGGGTAAACCAGATCTGATGGGCAAAAAGCCATTGCTGACCTACTTTAACCACACTTCAGCCCTGGAACATTTTGGCTGCCCAATGACCAGGCCATTTTTTGCGATTCGGCACTGCGTCGCTTTAACTGACAATTGCGCGGTCGTGCGACGTTGCACCCAAACAAAATTGACGTCCTTTTTTTTCCCCCACAAATAGAGCTTTCTTTTGGTGGTATTTGATCGTCTCTGCAATTATTTTTTTTTGCGCTATAAACAAAAAAAGGGGCGACAATTTAAAAAAAAACACACAATATTTTGTACTGTTTGCTATAATAAATATCCCCCCTTTTTTTTTTTAAAGCGATATTTTTCTCAGTTTAGGTCGATATGTATTCTACATATTTTTGGTAAAAAAAAAAAAAAAAAAAAAAAAAAAAACCCCAATAAGTATATATTGATTGGTTTGCCCAAAAGTTATAGCGCCTACAAATTAGGGGATAGATTTATGGCATTTTTTTTTTTTTGTAACTAATAATGGCGGCGATCTGCGATTTTATTTGGGACTGCGACATGATGGCGGACACATCGGACACATTTTTGGGACCACTCACATTTATACAGCGATTAGTGCTATAAAAATGCACTGACTACTGTGTAAATGTCACTGGCAGGGAAGGGGGTTAACACTAGGGGGCGATCAAGGGGTTAATTGTGTTCCCTAATGTGTGTTCTAACTGTAGGGGGATGGGACTGACCTAGAGGAAATTACAGATCGTGGTTCCTAGCTATTAGGAACTCACGATCTGCATTTTCTCAGCTCACAGAACAGGGATGGGTGTGTTTACACACACGCGCACACACACGCGTTCCTGTTCTGCCTCTCGTGCACAGAGATCGCTCGCGGCTGGCATTCATGAGCATCGGCACCCCCGCGATGCAGCATCCTAGCCCCCTTAAAGCGACCGACATACAGCTACAACGGTTCGCCCAGTAGAGCCAACCTGCCACAGTATAACTGCAACGGCTGGTCCGCAAACGGTTAAAAAAAAAAAAAAAATAGATTTCTGGCTGTATGCAAAATCTTTGCCTTCCATACTCTCTGGGTCGCCAGCTAATTTACAATCCTGCAGCAGGTGAGAGCAGAGTGACATCGTCCTGATCTGCATCTAAATTTTAAGGTCAATGGAGCCGATGGATTGTGATGCCAGCAAAGCCACGAGCACATTCTAAGGGCGATGTCAGTCAATGATACTCCTCATATCCGTCAGCACAGATTTTCTTCAAAGGATTAAAAAGGAGTTCTACCCAAAAGTGAAATTCTCGCTTATATGCTTCCTCCTCTCCTCCGGTGCCACAATTGGCACCTCTCAGAGGGTAGAGGGGGACGACAGGGACCCATATTTGACAGGTCCCCTTCTCCAATTCCAGAGACAGCCCGCGTCCCGATCTCCCGGGAAATTCGCCACCCCTCCTCCTTCCACCGCCACCGGGCCAATTAGAGAGAGCAGCGCGCTTCACGCATGTGCAAAAGGGAACCAGAAGTGAAGCCGAAAGTCTTCACTGACGGGTTCCCTTACCAGGAATGGCAGCGGCAGCACCCGGGAGTCGATCCGAAGATCAGCTGGGGAGTCGACATCGCGGGCTCCCTGGACAGGTAAAGTGTCTTTATATTAAAAAAAGTCATAAGCTACAGTATTTGTAGCTGCTGACTTAATTTTTTTCCAACCCAGGCCGGACCTCCTCTTTAACCACTTCAGCCCCGGAAGATTTTACCCCCTTCCTGACCAGAGCACTTTTTACAATTTGGCACGGCGTCGCTTTAACTGACTAAGTGCGCGGTCGTGCGACGCAGCTCCCAAACAAAATTGACGTCCTTTTCCTCCCACAAATTGAGTTTTTTTTTGGTGGCATTTGATCACCTCTGCGGTTTTTTTTTGCGCTATAAACACCAAAAAAAAAAAAAAAAAAAAAAGACTCATCAGTTCAGGCCAATATGTATTCTTCTACATATTTTTGAAAAAAAATAAATCGCAATCAGCGTATACTTATTGGTTTGCGCAAAAGTTAAAGAGTCTACAAAATGGGGGAAAAAGTCATGGCATTTTTATAATTATTATTTTTTTTTTTTTACTAGTAATGGCGGCGATCTGCGATTTTTAGCGGGACTGCGACATTGCTGCGGACAGATCGGACACTTTTGACACATTTTTTTGGACCACTGACATTTAAACAGCGATCGGAGCTATAAAAATGCACTGAGTACTGTGTAAATGTCACTGGCAGGGAAGGGGTTAACACTAGGGGGCGATCAAGGTTAACTGTGTGTTCCCTCAGTGTGTTCTAACTGTATGGGGAAGGGACTGACTTTGGGAGGAGACAGATTGGTGTTCCTGTATACTAGGAACACACGATCTGTCTCCTCTCCTCTTGCCGCCTTAAACCTAACCGATACGGCCAGGCAAGTGGTTAAATTAAGTATCCATATCACAAAAACAAAAATCAAAGATTTCCTACCTTCCTCTCTGCTCTTCATAAAATTGGTGATGATCAAATAGACCGTATGGCGATCCAACTGCATTAAAGACTGCGAGGAAACACAAACATGTTGGAGATGAGTATAAAAACTAAAAATTTGCGTTATAAAAGAATACAGAAAAGTGTTTTTTTTTTCTTTATTATTTATGTGCAAGAAAATACAAATTTATTTTTTCCATTGAAAGGCAAATCTAAATAATGATTATGAATATTTAACCCCTTCAATACCACCGGGCACTTTTACCCCCGTCCTGCCCAGGCCAATTTTCAGCTTTCAACGCTGTCACACTTTGAATGACAATTGCGCAGTCATGCAACACTGTAACCATTGGACATTTTTATAATTTTGTTCACACAAATAGAGCTTTCTTTTGGTGGTATTTAATCACCACTGGGGTTTGTTTTTTTTTTGGTTGTTTTTTTAGCAAAAAATAGACTGAAAACGTTCTTTGTTTCGGTCAAATTTTTTTGCAAATAAGTAATTTTTCTTCTTCGCTGATGGGTCGCTGGCGGGGCTTGCTCCCACAGGGCGCTGGCGGGGCTTGTAGACCCTGGATCCCTCTATAAAAAAAGTACCGGTCATGTGCCCATTGCTGTCACAGGGATGTTTACATTCCTTGTGAAAGCAATAAAAAGTGATCAAAAATAAATAAAAAAAATTTGATATAAAATATCGCAACGATCGCCATTTTATTTTCTAGGGTCTCCGAAAAAAATTAAATAATAATAGTGTGTGTGTATGTATAATATATATATATATATATATATATATATATATATATATATATATATATATATATATATATATATATATATATATATATATATATACATACACACACACACACACACACACACACGTTTGGGGGTTCTGCATACCGTATATACTTGAGTATAAGCCGAGGTACCTAATATTACCCCAATAAACTGGGAAAACGTATTGACTCAAGTATAAGCCTATGGGGGGGGGGGAATGCAGCAGCTACTGTAGGTGGAAAAGAGGGTCAACAATGCCCATTTGCATGCCTCCCTGTGCCCGAGTCAGTGTACCTGAAAATCTTAGTAGACTGCGGGCGGCGTCCATTGTTTAAATATCGCGGCTTCCTCCTGGTCCCGTTCTGTGATAGGCGTTTCCAGCAAACACTGTGTTGAGTGTTCCGCCTATCACGGAGGTCCTCTCATTCTCGGACTCCGTTTTCCAGCAGGCACTATGTTGAGTGTTACGCCAATCACGGACGTCTTTTCATCCCCGGACAAGAGAACGTCCATGATTGGCAGAACACTGAACACAGTGCCTGCTGGGAAACGGAGTCCGAGAATGAGAGGACCCCCGTGATAGGCGGAACACTCAACACCGTGTTTACTGGAAACGCCCATCACGGAACCAGACCAGGAGGAAGCCGCGATATTTAAACAATGGACGCCGCTCGCAGTCTAAGAAGATTTTCAGGTACACTGACTCGAGTATAAGCCGAGGGGGGCATTTTCAGCCCTAAAAAAAAAAAGGGCTGAATAACTCGGCTTATACTCGAGTATATATGCTAATTTTCTAGCAAAAAATACTAATTTAAAACTTCTAAACAAAAAGTTCCAAAAAACGCCCGGGTGGTTATAAAACTATCAAAAAAGGGAACATGAAGCACATATTCCGGAATGTATTACAGAAGACGAGATCATCACGTGGGAGTTAGTTATTTTTAGGGGAAAAAATAAATAAATAAATTGGCTTTAAAAGCTGAGTTCCACCCTGTAATAGAATGTATTTACCTGCTTCACACCCACAAAATTAACTTTACATTAATCAACTGTAAAAAGCATCAGAATATTTTTTTTTTTTTTTTTTACATACTTGTTCAGGGCTGTTGCTATGGGGTCTCTTGTAATCTGCCCCCTTCCTCTCCATGGCGTCTGACGTCACTTCCTTCGGCGCCTGTGTTCCCTAGTGCTCCTGGGAGATGTGTGTCATCATTTCCCAGGAATAACTGGGCAGCGCCGAGGGCTGGAATCCCGATATTTGATAGGCTTGTCACAACGGGGCGGGCACTTCCGACGCCGCCCGTTGTGATGGCAAGCTGCGCTGCTAAATTAGCTTACTGCGCATGCGCGAGAACGGGCGGTGCATGCTGGTTATTCAGCAGCACCGAAACCCGGGAAGTTTATGCTTGTGGGCTTCGCCTGCCCACAAGCAAGATGGAAACGCCCAAGCATAGGAAATACAAGGTGAGTATTTAACCACTTGACCACTGGGCACTTAAACCCCCTTAATAACCAGACCAATTTTCAGCTTTCGGTGCTCTCACATTTTGAATGACAATTACTCAGTCATACAACACTGTACCCATATGAATTTTTTGTCCTTTTTTTTCACACAAATAGAGCTTTCTTTTGGTGGTATTTAATCACTGTTGGGTTTTTTATTTTTTGCGCTATAAGAGAAAAAAGACTGAAAATTTTGTAGAAAAAAGTTTTTTTTTTCGTTTCTGTTATAAAATTTTGCAAATTACTATTTTTTCTTCATAAATTTTGGCCAAAATTTATACTGCTACATATCTTTGGTAAAAATAAGTACAAATTGGTGGATATTATTTGGTCTTTGTGAAAGTTATAGAGTCCACAAGCTATGGTGCCAATATCTGAAAATTGATCACACCTGAAGTACTGACGGCCTATCTCAATTCTTGAGACCCTAACATGCCAGAAAAGTACAAATACCCCCCAAATGACCCCTTTTTGGAAAGAAGACATTCCAAGGTATTCAGAAAGAGGCATTGTGAGTTTTTTGCAGTTGTCATTTTTTCCCACAATTCTTTGCAAAATCAAGATTTTTTTTTTTCTCTTTTTTTTTTTTTCACAAAATTGTCATATTAGCAGGTTATTTCTCACACACAGCATATGCATTCCACAAATTACACCCCAAAACACATTCTGCTATTACTCCCGAGTATGGCGATACCACATGTGTGAGACTTTTACACAGCGTGGCCACATACAGAGGCCCGACATGCAGGGAGCACCTTCAGGCGTTCTGGAGCACCCAGGCCAATTCTGACATTTCTCTCCTACATGTAAAAATCATCATTTGTTTGCTAGAAAATTACATAGAACCCCAAAACATTATATATGTTTTTTTAGCAAAGACCTTAGAGAATATAATGGTGGTTGTTGCAACTTTTTATCTCGCACGATATTTGCGCAGCAATTTTTTTAACGCGTTTTTTTACGGGAAAAAAATGTTTTGTGCTTAAAAAAAAACAGTAAAGTTAGCCCAATGTTTTTGCATAATGTGAAAGATGAAGTTACGCCGAGTAAATAGATACCTAACATGTCACCCTTAAAAATTGCACACACTCGTGGAATGGCGCCAAACTTCGCTACTTAAAAAAATCCCCATAGGCGACGCTTTAAATATTTTTACTGGTTACATGATTTTAGTTACAGAGGAGGTCTAGGGCCAAAATGATTGCTCTCACTCTAACGTTCGCAGAGATACCTCACATGTGTGGTTTGAAAACCGTTTTCATATGTGGGCGGGACTTACGTATGCGTTCGCTTCTGTATGCGAGCTCACGGGGACAGGGGCGCTTTAAAAAAAAATAGGATTTTTTACTCACCGTAAAATCCTTTTCTCTGAGTCCATGGACCGACACAGCTTCTCTATTGACAAAGTGGGTATTATCCGTTAATTAGGAGTGACTAGGCAGAAAAACTTGTAAAAAGTGTTGCATCACACCTTCTACAGTACCGCCCAGGGGGCGGACCCTCTGGGTATACCCTCTCAGTCTGCACATCACAGATCAGTTCGTCAAAAAGCAGTACAAACTTAAAAGGAGGGGTGGGTGCTGTGTCGGTCCATGGACTCAGAGAAAAGGATTTTACGGTGAGTAAAAAATCCTATTTACTCTTTCGTCCATGGACCGACACAGCTTCTCTATTGACAAAGTGGGACGTCCCAAAGCAGTGTCAGAGAAAAAACGAGGGGTGGTAACAGCATAAAAACAAACTTCACCCCAAACACAAAACAGCACTCCTCCAACGGAGGAGTTGCAACTCTAAACAGCCGCTTGCAAAACCTTGCGGCCGAAAGAGGCATCCGAAGATGCACCTACATCAACTTTGTAGAATTTTGTGAAAGTGTGAGCGGACGACCAAGTCGCCGCTTTACATAGTTGGGAAACAGACGCTTGATGTCGGAAAGCCCAAGAGGCACCTATTGCCCTGGTCGAATGCGCCGTGAAAGGAAAGGGGGGCGCCTGACTCTTTAAGGCGTAAGCCTGGATTACTATCTGTCGGATCCACCTAGAGATGGTGGCCGATGAGACTGCTTGGCCCTTCTTGGGACCAGCCACCTTAACAAACAGTGAGTCTGACTTCCGGAACAGGGAAGTAGCAGATATGTATACTCTCAAAGCTCGGACAACGTCCAAGGAATGCAACGCCGACTCCTTAGGATTCGACGGCTGAGGACACAAGGATGGAAGTACAATGTCTTAGTTGAGATGAAAAGCCGAAACGACCTTCGGAAGAAAGGAAGGCTGCGGCCGCAGCACCACCTTATCCTTGTGGAAAATCAAATACGGAGCCTTGCAGGACAAGGCTGCCAGCTCAGAGACTCGTCTAACTGACGTAACAGCCACCAAAAAGACCACCTTCTGAGAAAGTGTCAACAGGGGAATATCTCTAATATTCTCAAACGGTGCCTTCTGAAGCACCGAGAGGACCAGGTTCCAGTCCCACGGAGGTAATGGGGGGCGGACCGGAGGGGCCACATGTCGAACCCCCTGCACAAATGTACTCACGAGAGAGTGAGTCGCCAGGGGTCGCTGAAAAAAGACAGCCAGGGCAGATATCTGTCCCTTAATCGTACTTAGGGCAAGCCTTTGGTCTACCCCATGCTGTAAAAACAGCAGGATTCTGGAAACCAAATAGGTACGCGGATGCCATTTCATTTTCTCACACATGGAGATGTAGGCCCTCCAAGTGTGGTGATAGACCTTCCTAGAGGACGGTTTCCGAGCACTTCTCATAGTAGAGATTACTGAGTCTGACAGGCCCCGGTCTCTCAGTACCTGGTTCTCAACAGCCATGCTGTTAAAGCCAATGACTGTAAAGCAGGATGGAATATGGGACCTTGCGATAGCAGGTCCTTCCGTAGTGGTAGGCGCCAGGGGACGTCTGCTACCAGACGTACTAGATCGGCGTACCAAGGACGCTGAGGCCAATCTGGAGCGATTAGGATCATTGGAATTCCCTCTGCCTCCACTCTGCGGAGCAGAAGAGGAAGAAGCCTTAAGGGAGGGAAGGCATAGATTAGCCGATACTGACCCCACGATGCTACCAATGCGTCTGTTGCGTCTGCCCATGGGTCTCTTGACCGGGCCACAAACCTCAATACCTTCCGATTGAGTCGGGAAGCCAGAAGATCTACGTCTGGTGTGCCCCATCTTTGGCAGAGGAGTTGGAACACCTCCGGGTGTAAGGACCATTCTCCCTGGTCCAGCATCTGGCGGCTCAGGTAGTCCGCCTGCCAGTTTTCCACACCCGGAATGTACACGGCCGACAGTGCCGGTACGCTCCTCTCTGCCCACTTCAGGATGCGAGCGATCTCCGATGCTGCAGCTGAGCTTCTTGTTCCTCCCTGATGATTGACATATGCCACTGCTGTGGCGTTGTCTGACTGGATCCTGACTGGACGCCCTTGCAGTCTCTGAGACCATTTGAAGAGGCACAGCTTGATTGCCCGGATCTCCAGGACATTGATCGGCAGGAGGGCTTCCTCTGGGGTCCAGTGACCTTGCGCCGACTGGACACCCCAGACTCCCCCCCAACCTGTAAGGCTGGCGTCCGTCGTGATCACTATCCAGTAAACCGGAAGAAATGTTTTCCCGGCCATTAGAGCCGGTGCTGTCAGCCACCATACCAGGGATCTCCTGACTAGGTGGCTCACTCGGATTTGATAATCCAGAGATGAAGGGCATCTGTTCCATCTGGACAGAACTTCCTTCTGTAACACTCGAGTGTGGTATTGAGCATCTGGGACCGCCTCGAAGGAGGCTACCATGAGGCCCAACACTCGCATGCAAAAACGGAGTGACGACCAATTCCTGGAAGTCAGCTGCCGTACTGCAGCCCGGAGGGTCTGCAACTTCTCCACAGGGAGGAATACCTTTGCCTCTGAGGAATCCAGAATCAACCCCAGGTACACTAGGCGTTGAGTGGGCACCAATACTGACTTTTGCGTGTTTAGTATCCAACCACAGTCTCGAAGAGTCTGACAGGTAATGGACACGCTTACCTCTAATTCTGAGCTTGAAGGGGCCTTCAGCAGAAGGTCGTCCAAGTAACCCATGATAGCGATACCCCGCTGTCTTAGAAGTGCCAGAATCGGAGCGAGCACCTTGGTGAACGTCCTGGGTGCTGAGGCAAGGCCAAACGGGAGGGCCACAAACTGGTAGTGGTTCTTCCCGATAGCAAATCGCAGAAACCTCTGGTGTCTGGAGTATATAGGGACATGCAGGTATGCGTCCTTGATGTCCAAGGAGGCCAGAAAGTCCCCCGGATGGAGAGCCGTGACTACGGATCGAACCGACTCCATCCGAAATCTTTGTACCTTCACAAAGCAATTGAGGGCTCTGAGATCCAAGATTGGACGAACCCCCTCCTTCTTTGACACAATGAACAGATTTGAGTAAAAACCCTGACCCCGTTCCTGTTCTGGAACTGGAATAACTACCCCGCGTTCCAGTAGACCCTGGACCGCCCCATAGAGGGCCTCCCGACGGGTCGGTAGTAGCTGGAGATTGGAGGTGATGAATCTGTCTGGTGGACAAGAGAGAAATTCTATCTTGTAGCCTGAGGAGATTACTTCGCAAACCCACCTGTCGGAGACTAGAACAGTCCACTGAGTCGCGAATTTGCGAAGACGTCCCCCCACCCGAGAGCTGGGTGGGGGCGGACCTTCATGTGGACGCAGATTTGTCCGCAGGCTTGTTGGGTCTGCGGGACCAAGGACGCTTTTGTCCTTGGGCAGGCGCTTTATCGGCCTGGGGTCTTTTCCCTGTCGCCTTAAGGGGGCGAAAAAAACGCTTACGTGCAGTAAAGGAGGGCCCTTGCCCTTGGCGTGGTCCCCTACCCTTGCTAGTTTGGGGAAGCAAAGTGCTTTTACCTCCTGTGGCATCCTTGATGATGTCATCCAGAGAAGCCCCAAAAAGTCTGTCGCCCTTAAAAGGCAGATCCAATAGGGCTTTCTTGGAAGTCTGGTCCGCAGACCAGCCCTTTAGCCAGATCAGGCGGCGTATTGCTACTGCATAAACCGAAGCTCTTGACAGCAGGGGAATAGTATCCATGTCTGACTCGCAGACAAACTTAAGGCCCTGGACCAACTGGTCGGCCAAAGTTATCTCATTAGGAGGAGAGTCTCGCTCCTTTAACCCCTGGAGTAGCAATTTTGCCCATTCAGTAAGTGTCTGAGACACTAGGGCCCCCGCCAATGCCGGGCGTACTGCCGAGCCTACCACTGAGTATAGGTAGCGAGCGAGTGCTTCAGCCTTCTTATCCACAGGGTCCTTGAAAACAGGAGCCCCTTCTACTGGAATAGTGGTGGCTCTATTAAGTCTGGACACCGAAGGGTCCACTATAGGGGGAGAGGTCCATATCTTCAGAAAACTCTCCTCAAAGGGGTACCGTACTGCAAACCTCTTTGGGGCTGTAAAGACCCTCAGTGGGTTCTCCCATTCCTTGTATAAGAGTTTGTCAAAATAAGACACACAAGGGAACACCTTAGCAGTGCGGGCAGGTTTACGAAACCCAAAGGGGACTGGAGTATCTGCTACTTCTTCAGTCCTTTCCAACTTTAGCGTATCCCGCACTGCAGTAATAAGGTCAGATACCAAAGCCGTCTCGCGTACTGACCTGGACTTGGAGTCCTCCTCACTGTCCGATCGGTCACGGTCTGCAGTCTCTGATGCATCAGAATCTGGGCCATGAGCCGTAGCTGGACCTGGTTCTGCATCAGAAATATCCCCAGAAGATTGCAGGGGATGGGGGCGTTTATTACCCCCTGTATTCCCGTGTGCTGCTTCCACCCTGGCAGCAAACGCCTCTAGGATTGCCGACATAGCGTCCATAGACACCTCAGGGACACCAGCTGCTAAATCTGGTGTTTCAGGGGAGAAGACATCTGGCTCAGATGCCATGCTGACCACACGCTGACACTCACAGGGCTCCAGGCAAGATATCAATAGGCCACCCTCCTGCGCTGCAGAGATGCTGGGTTACCCAGAGGACTCACCACCCTGGATAGGTACTGCTATGTTGCGCCTGTGATGCTGTCCCCTTGCTGCTGTGTCAGTCTGCTTCTTTTATCAGCACTTCCTGTGTGAATTTTCGCGCCAGTGTAATGCACCCTAGAGGCCGGAGGCTCTCGCAAAATGGTTGCCAAAAATGTCTGTATGGAAGATAATGTGGGCTCTAAGAAAATGGCCGCCGACAGAAGATAGAGGTCAGGCAGCCATAGCCCACAAAAAGATGGCCGCCGAACGGCAGTATCTGCATACAGGGTGGACCAACATGGCCGCCGATCACCTGATAGGGGCCAGTGGGTGTGGCCGAACCACAGGAAGATTGTCACCATGCAGTTACAAGAGGCCAAACTTGGCATGGACCACCTCAAAATGGCCGCCGACAGCATGGAGACACAAACACAGGTAAGCAAAAATGACATTTCTTTTAAATGTTAGTTACAGCCAGCCCCGCTCCAGTGGGACCCCCTAGGTGACCCCCAGCAACCTTTAGCTAGAAGCCCAGGGAGGAGGGAAAGGCAGGGAGAGAGGGAAGAAAGGGGCCACAACCACTTACTTGATCTCTCCAGGAATGTCCAGCTAAATCACCCAGCCGAGGCAGGGGAGTTTTACTTACCTATCCTGCATGTATTCTGCTGGAAGACATTCCAAACAGATCATCGTCCGCGCACGGAAGGTGACTGTTGGCCAGGCATGCTGTGATTGGACCCAGAAGGGACGATCATATGTATGCCCTGGAGCATGACGCTCACCGGACAGGCTGCTGCGACTCGGCCGTAAGGTCAGCCGAAGCTGAGCGGTCCGATGCAAGCCTTGGAGCGTAAGCTCACCGGCCAGGCTGCTGCGACTCGGCCGTAAGGTCAGCCGAAGCTGAGCGGTCCGATGCAGGCCCTGGAGCGTCGGGTCACCGGCCACCCGTGGAGCGACGGGCATGTCGTGGAAAACCCAGCGCGTAGCTAGGGTCGGCACACGCTCGATGGCCGAAACTGGGGAGACTACAAGGATCGAGGATCCAGCCTGTCACCCAGTCGGCAGTTGATCGAAGATCGCAGGAAACAACAAATGTAGCAAAAAAAAAAAAAATTATATATATATATATATATATATATATATATATATTTTTTTTTTTTTTATATATATCCTTTTTTCCCCGGACCAATGGGCCCGAAGGGAGCCATGTCCTACTCCTTGCTAGACAGAAAAAAACTGATCTGCGATGTGCAGACTGAGAGGGTATACCCAGAGGGTCCGCCCCCTGGGCGGTACTGTAGAAGGTGTGATGCAACACTTTTTACAAGTTTTTCTGCCTAGTCACTCCTAATTAACGGATAATACCCACTTTGTCAATAGAGAAGCTGTGTCGGTCCATGGACGAAAGAGTAATATATATTTTTTTATTGTTCATTTTACTTTATTTATTTTAGTTTGACATGTTTTTCCGCCCCAAAAATTTTTTTGATCACTTTTATACCTATTACAAGGAACGTAAACATCCCTTGTAATAGGAATATGGCATGACAGGTCCTCTTTACAGTGAGATATGAGGTCAATAAGACCCCACATCTCACCTCTAGGCTGGGAAGCCTGAAAAAAAAAAAAAAACAAAAAAAAAAAAACAACAATCCTGGCTTTGATCGTAGCGGTGAGTCGGTAGAAGCACCGGAGGGCAGCGGGAGGGGGGGGGACATCCCCTCTCGCCTCCCGTAAGAATGATCAAGCAGCGGAACAGCCGCTATGATTGTTCTTATGGTGTAGGGAATCGCCGGCTGAAAAAGCTGATATCTGAATGATGCCTGTAGCTGCACCCATCATTCAGATATCCCCGTACAAAGTCAAGGACGTCATATGACGGCCGGCGGGCGGGAAGTGGGCATTGCGGAGTATTGCCGGGCATTGCGGAGTATTGCGGACTATGGCAGTGTATTGCACGGGGTATTGTGCAGGGTATTGCAGAGTATTGTGCAGGGTATTGCAGAGTATTGCGCAGGGTATTGCAGAGTATTGCGCAGGGTATTGCAGAGTATTGCGCAGGGTATTGCAGAGTATTGCGCAGGGTATTGCAGAGTATTGCGCAGGGTATTGCAGAGTATTGCGCAGAGTATTGCGCATTGTATTGCAGAGTATTGCGCAGGGTATTGCAGAGTATTGCGCAGGGTATTGCAGAGTATTGCACCAGGGTATTGCAGAGTATTGCACCAGGGTATTGCAGAGTATTTTGCAGAGTATTGCGCAGGGTATTTTGCAGAGTATTGGCAGGGTGTATTGCAGAGTATTGGCAGGGTGTATTGCAGAGTATTGGCAGGGTGTATTGCAGAGTATTGGCAGGGTGTATTGCAGAGTATTGGCAGGGTATTGCACCAGGGATGGCTGAGCAGGGATGGATGGATGGCTGGATCTGTGACTGCAATTGTCACAGATCCAGCCCACAGAGCTGCTGCTGCCATCCGCTCCCTCCCCTCTCCTCTCACACTGTACCGATCGGTACAGAGAGGGGAGGGAGGAACCGGCGTCATCAAATGACGCCGGTCTGTTTACAAGTGATTGCTCCATCATTTGACGGAGCGATCACGTGGTAAACGGCCGCTATTGGCGGCGATTTACCGCGATTCGTGATCCGCCGAGTCCTCTGGACCCGGCGGTCACGGAGTTTCCCGTGTGCGCGCCCCAGGGGGCGCGATTCTGGGAGGACGTTATAAAACGTCCTCCCAGAGTTAAGCAACCACCTTGTCGACGTTATTTGTCGGCAGGTGGTTGTTAAGTGGTTAAGGACCGCCGCACGACTATATACGTCCTTACTTTGAAGAGGGATATCTCAGTAATGGCAGCAGCTACTGCCACAACCGAGGTATCCAGCTCTTCAGGCAGCGGTCCTGTAAACGATAATGGTGGTCTCTGCGGCGGATTCGCTGCAAGATTACTGTTATCAGCGGCGGGAGAGGAGCCAACCCACCCTCCCTCCGCCGCTTACCGGAGCCGTCAGTAGCGGCGGAGGCGATCAGATCCTATCCATGGCTGGGTATGTTACGTCACGTGACTTATTCATAAATAAGTCACGTGACGCAACGCGTAGGGAGGAGCCTAGTGACGACATTGCTGTGTACACCTGATGCGGAGTGAGGAGATATCCGTTACATTTGACTGAGTGTCTCTATGCGCTGTGTGCTTTCCGGCTAAATGTGAGTGGAATCATTAGCATTGTAGTAGCCCTTATGTTTCTTTGGATGCAGTATTGCGCTATGATCGGTTTCTTCTCTTCTTACATGTGAGAATAAAACTTTATATGAGCACCATCTAACATTGAAACCCACAGAGAAAAGGTAGTTACAGCTGAACGCTGTCGGCTGAACTGATTGTGTCCAGGACTGGCGCTCGCTTGTATGGACAATCAGTGAGTCCTATCTGTGAGGTGATTAGTCCTCATAACTGTCAGTTTTTGTTTTAGTAGTTCAGAGCATTTATTTATGTACTTTTGCTTTTTGCTCACCACTACAGGCTGCTATTTATATATTGTAGCACGGATTATTCCATTATTTGTTACACAATTTTTATACTTCCTTTTTATAACACACCACACTGTGCACCAATAGAAGGTTGTTTTTAGCGCATCATTATTTTATTGTATTAGTTACTTTATGGTTATCAGTTCACCATTGAATGATTGCAGCTGAAATCATTTGTTTATCTTTTATCATCACTTGAGTTCAATATTCATCTTGGCACTTGAAGCGGTTGTATACCCAAAACATAAAAAAAAACTGCAAGACAAAAGGCATAATGAGCTAGTATGACTAGCATACTAGCTCATTATGAATTACTTACCGTATATACTCGAGTATAAGCCGAGTTTTTCAGCACATTTTTCTGTGCTGAAAATGCCCCCCTCGGCTTATACTCGAGTCACCTTTTTGCGCCTGATCTCCCCAAATTTGGGGACCCAGTACCGGCCGGCCGTACGTCCCCTGGACCCCAAACTGGCACACATGTAGCCCCACTCTTCCTCTACAAGTGTGCAAAGATTGTTGTCCGGAGGACCTACGGCCGGGGAGCACCGATTTTTCAAAGCCGGGCACCCCTTCCATAGACTCCCATGTTAAACTGTAATTTCTCCGGTGATTTTGGGGACCCAGTACCGGCCGGTCGTAGGTTCTCTGGACCCGAAACTTGACACACATGTAGCCCCATTTCTCCTCTACAAGTGTGCAAAGTTTGTCGTCTGGGGGACCTACGGCCGGGGAGCACCGATTTTTCAAACCTGAGCACCCCCTTCCATAGACTCCCATGTTAAATGTCAGTCTAGTCATGGGCACAGTGAGGCATGGGCACAGTGAGGCAAAGTGAGGCATGCAGATGGACACCCTAGGCTTATATTTGAATCAATACGTTTTCCCAGTTTTTTGTGGTAAAATTAGGTGCCTCGGCTTATATTCGGGTCGGCTTATACGGTACCTTAGATCGAAGCCCCCAAAGCGACCCTTGTTCCTCTCCTCTGCCATGATACCCGGAGTGACTTCCGGGTATCGCCGCTCCGGTGTGGTCACTGGCCAGAGCGGCGGTGACGTCACTCCTGCGCATGAGCACGTTTCCGGCACTTTCCACCTCAAGGGAAAGTGCGCCTGCGCGCCGTAGACATCGGTGCCCGATCTTCTGCGAATATCTCCTTAACCATGTAGGTTAAGGAGATATTGCAAGCACCCACACGTAAGCCTTAATGTAGGCTTACCTGTGGGTGCAAGTGGTATCAGAGGGTTTACAACCGCTTTAAGTATTTTTCACTTTTACAGACGTCAAAACGTCACTTCCGCCCATAGCTCTTAAAAGGGCCAATTTATTTTTGTCATTTTTTCAAATGACAAAATTTGTTTTAATTTTTTTTTATTGCAGTTAAGTGTAAATATGGAGGTGTGAAGTCTTTTTGACCCCAGATCTCATATTTAAGAGGACCTGTCATGCTTTTTTCTATTACAAGGGATGTTTACATTCCTTGTAATAGGAATAAAATATGATAGTTACAGATATATTTAAGAAAGAAAAAAAAATGAAATTTGTGGTTGGAACTCTGCTTTAAGTGGTTATACTTGAACCAATTACAAGCGCTCTGCAGAGGAACTCTTGACCGAAACCCCCCCCCCCCATAAGAATGTAGATAATGTTACCTGAACATGGACCTCCTGGAATATAGACTTCAGTACAGACACTGCCAGACCCCGGGGGAAGACCTCCGACATACTCTGCAAAACAAATTATCATATTATCATGGACAACAAAATCTCTTCCTAATTTAATTCATTATAAAACAACCAGCCTACAGGAGATGGGACACCAAGCAGAAGAGTGGGACATCGACACAATTCTAATCTTTTTGGCTCTATACACCACAATGGATGTGAAATTAAAGGAACAAGATGTGCTTTACCTGCAGCCTTTCAGCTTTAATTTGAGGGAATTTACATCCAAATCAGGTGAACGGTGTAGGAATTACAACAGTTTGTATATGTGCCTCCCACTTTTTAAGGGACCAAAAGTAATGGGACAGATTAACAATCATAAGTCAAACTTTCACTTTTTAATACTTGGTTGCAAATCCTTTGCAGTCAATTACAGCCTGAAGTGTGGAACGCGATGACGTCACCAGACGCTGGTTTCATCCCTGGTGATGCTCTGCCAGGCCTCTACTGCAACTGTCTTCAGGTTCTGCTTGTTCTTGGGGCATTTTCCCTTCAGTTTTGTGTTCAGCAAGTGAAATGCATGCTCAATCGGATTCAGGTCAGGTGATTGGCTTGGCCATTGCATAAAATTCCACTTCTTTCCCTAAAAAAACTCTTTGGTTGCTTTCGCAGTATGCTTCGGGTCATTGTCCATCTGCACTGTGAAGCGCCGTCCAATGAGTTCTGAAGCATTTGGCTGAATATGAGCCGATAATATTCCCCGAAACACTTCAGAATTCATCCTGCTGCTTTTGTCAGCAGTCACATCATCAATAAATACAAGAGAACCCGTTCCATTGGCAGCCATACATGTCCACGCCATGACACTACCACCACCATGCTTCACAGATGAGGTGGTATGCTTTGGATCATGAGCAGTTCCTTTCCTTCTCCAGATTCTTCTCTTCCCATCACTCTGGTACAAGTTGATCTCGGTCTCATCTGTCCATAGGATGTTGTTCCAGAACTGTGGAGGCTTTTTTAGATGTTGTTTGGCAAACTCTAATCTGGCCTTCCTGTTTTTGAGGCTCACCAATGGTTTCCATCTTGTGGTGAACCCTCTGTATTCACACATCCACCTACCTCCTGGAGAGTGTTCTTCATCTGACACACATACACCTACCTCCTGGAGAGTGTTCTTCATCTGACACACATACACCTACCTCCCGGAGAGTGTTCTTCATCTCACACACATACACCTACCTCCTGGAGAGTGTTCTTCATCTGACACACATACACCTACTTCCTGGAGAGTGTTCTTCATCTGACACACATACACCTACCTCCTGGAGAGCGTTCTTCATCTGACACACATACACCTACCTCCCGGAGAGTGTTCTTCATCTGACACACATACACCCAACTCCTGGAGAGTGTTCTTCATCTGACACACATACACCTACCTCCTGGAGAGTGTTCTTCATCTGACACACATACACCTACCTCCTGGAGAGTGTTCTTCATCTGACACACATACACCTACCTCCTGGAGCGTGTTCTTCATCTGACACACATACACCTACCTCCTGGGGAGTGTTCTTCATCTGACACACATACACCTACCTCCTGGAGAGTGTTCTTCATCTGACACACATACACTTACCTCCTGGAGAGTATTCTTTATCTGGCCAACTGTTGTGAAGGGTGTTTTCTTCACCAGGGAAAGAATTCTTCGGTCATCCACCACAGTTGTTTTCTGTGGTCTTCCGGGTCTTTTGGTGTTGCTGAGCTCACCGGGGCGTTCTTTCTTTTTAAGGATGTTCCAAACAGTTGATTTGGCCACACCTAATGTTTTTTCTATCTCTCTGATGGGTTTGTTTTGTTTTTTCAGCCTAAAGATGGCTTGCTTCACTGATAGTGACAGCTCTTTGGATCTCATATTGAGAGTTTGACAGCAACAGATTCCAAATGCAAATAGCACACTTGAAATGAACTCTGGACCTTTTATCTGCTCCTTGTAAATGGGATAATGAGGGAATAACACACACCTGGCCATGGAACAGCTGAGCAGCCAATTGTCCCATTACTTTTGGTCCCTTAAAAAGTGTGAGGCACATATACAAACTGTTGTAATTCCTACACCGTTCACCTGATGAAATTCCCTCAAATTAAAGCTGAAAGTCTGCAGGTAAAGGACATCTTGTTTGTTTCATTTCAAATCCATTGTGGTGGTGTATAGAGCCAAAAAGATTAGAATTGTGTCGATGTCCCAATATTTATGGACCCGATTGTATGTATTACCTTCATGTACACAATGTAAACATTACTGACCGCTACACATAATCACTTCAGCTCTGAAAGATCCCCCCCCCCCCCTTCATTACCAGGGCATTTTTTGGCTATTCAGCACTGCGTTACTTTCACTGGTACAGTCTGCACTAATTGTGCTCACTAAAATGTTTTTAGTAAAAATGAGTTACATGTGCAGCTGGAAATGCAAAGCCTCCAAGACACCTTGGACCCCGGGGCCACGGGCGTGTTGGCGCTAAAGTGTCACTCGTTTTAGCAGTGCTTTAGTGTTGTTAAAAGGGGCGCTTTTTCGGACGCTAGCGGGGCGCCTTTAACCCCAAAGAAGGTTAAAAAAAAAAAAACGTGTGTTGCGGCACTTCCAAATCCCATTTCAGGCGCTTCCGAAGCAGTGCCCATTCATTGCAATGGGCAGGGGCGTTTTGGGAATCGCTGTATACAGCGCTCCCAAACCGCCACAAAGATGCTGCTTGCAGGACTTTTCCCCGAACTTCCCCAGTGTGAAAGCACCGATTGGCATGAATGGCGGGCAGTTTTCAGGCGCCATTTTTAGCGCTCAAACGCCAAAAAACTGCCTCAGTGTGAAAGGGGTCTAAAGGCTGCATTCACACTTCAGTGTTTTAAATTGCGAGCAAATGAAGAGTTTTTTTTTTCAAAAAAAGTTTTTTTAGGGGACAGTTATTATAGCAAAAAGTCTTTTTTTTTGTTTGTTTATAGCGCAAAAAATAAAAAAACTGCAGAGGTGATCAAATACCACCAAAAGAAATCTCTATTTGTGGGGGGGGGGGGTGAAAAAAAAAAGTCAATTTTGTTGGGGGTACAGCGTCGCACGACTGCGCAATTGTAAGTTAAAGTGACGCAGTGCCGTATTGCAAAAAAATGGCCTGGTCATTAAGGGGGTAAATCCTTCCGGGGCTGAAGTGGTTAAATCGATTCTTTTTATGAGAAAAGTATGGGGGCTGCAATTGTTACTCTTCTGTTGAAAATGATAGTTGCCTCGCTATGTTTGGCTTCAATACTTCGACGCTGTATCCAAAACGAAGCTTCTATCATTTTATTTCACACAAATTAGTTTTCTTGTGGTGGTATCTGAACACCATTGGGGTTATTTTTTTTTTTTATTATTATTATTATATATAAAATGGAAAGGGACCAAAAATTTTAAAAAAAGAATAACATATTTTACTTTCTGCTATCAAACATATCCAATATAAGCCAAATTCTTCAAAAATATAGTGTAAACAAATTATGGGATATATTCAGCAAACATTTTTTTTTTCTTTTTTTTTTTATTAGAAATGGCTGTGATCAGCGACTTTTAATGGGACTGTGATCTGACACGAAACTGTCGCTGGGGGGGAACCGACATCACCAGTGACACCAATACAGTGATACTATACACCGTCACTGCACCAATGACACTGGCTGGGAAGGGGTTAACATCTAGAGCAGGGGTCTCCAAACATTCTAAACAAAGGGCCGGTTTATTGTCCTTCAGGCTCTTGGAGGGCCTGACTTTGGCCAGTGGGAGTAAACATCTGGTATTAGTGGGAGGAATAGTGCCCCATTGCTGGTGATATAGGGAGGAATAGTGCCCCATTAGCGGTGTCAGTGGGAGAAATTGTCCTCCTAGTCGGTGTCAGATGGCAGAATAGTGTCTCGTATCAGTGGGAGGGATAGTACTCCAAGGGCCGGATAAAGGCGAGCAAAGGGCCGCATCCGGCCCTCGGGCCGCAGTTTGGAGACAACTGATCTAGAGCGATCAAAAAGGTTAAACGGTGTGCCTAACAATGTGTGCCGATTTTTTAACAATAATCTCTCTGCTTCTTATCCCTGCAAGATCATTACCTCTATAGAGAGAGTCCTGTGTCGATTGTTAACACAGAGTTCTGGGCTGTGATTGGACACAGTGGATGAGCAGGTCCTGGCCATGAATCATTGGCCGGCTGTTGAGAATATCCTGATGGTGTCAGTATTTATCTTTTTAACTTTCCTTTTTTACAAAATTACTTTATGTATTTTTTTTTCGCAATGCTTTTTGGGGGATGGGGGGGGGGGGTTATTTTTTAACAATTGAAATTTTTTTCACAATGTATTTTTTTCTGGAGTGAGGGCGGGGCAGGGGGAGTGTATGGTGTCAGTATTTTTTTTTTATAATTATATTTTTCTTATTATATTTTACAGTTTGCTTCATTTTAATATTTTTTACTATCCTTCATCAGCCCTGTTGGGGGGGCTTTGGTGAGTTAATAGGGTTCTAAACAGACCCCTGACATCTCCCCTTTCCTTTCTCTGCAGCTGCACTGAAGATGAATGGACAGGAGACAGAGGCTCCTCCCCATTCATAAACTGAAGTATAGCAAATACAGTTTACAATGCTTCAGTTACAAATGGACAGTCAGTGATCACGACTCTGCTCATTTAGAAAAGGAAAAGGTTGATAAATGACATGTTCACCGGCCACTTCCTCCGCTCTCCATCCTGACACATCCCCACAGCAGCCGGCAGGAGAGGAGGGAAACCGGCAGCACTGCGGGGGGCTGGGCAGCAACACAGGGGGGGGCCCAGAGCGGAATGGCAATCTGATGGACAGTCGGGGGTGATCGGTGCGGTGGTCGGGGCAGTTACAAGCATAGATCTCCCTGTATAGCTTTCAATGAAGCAGCTAAAAAGCACTTGTCCTCTCGCTTCCGCGGCTTTCAGCCGTTTCATTGAAAGCCATACGGGGAGATCGGTGCTTGTAACTGCCCCGATTGTCAAATTTGCACCCATGGCTGACCTTTCCCTGAGCCGCACTGCCCCCATGGCTGACCTTTCCCTGAGCCGCACTGCCCCCATGGCTGACCTTTCCCTGAGCCGCACTGCCCCCATGGCTGACCTTTCCCTGAGCCGCACTGCCCCCATGGATGATACGCCACTGGCTGGAGTGCCTCTATATACATACTAAATACATCAAATATATTACTCAGTGTCAGCTCAGCGGCTGAGAGAAACAGGAAGAGGCTTACCAGCGCCTTTAGTCCTTGCAGGACATGCGGAATGATGAGATGATGATCCTTCAGTCTGTTTTCATAGAAGACAATGAGCACCTCCACTGCACAGAACACAAAATATCCAACGTTAGTGTCAACGCTAAAAATGTTGATAGAAAAACAGAAAGATTCTGGGTACTGATCATGTAACCAGCGGCAAAGGACTGGAAGCTCCTCCTGCTTATGTTTCCCTGCAGACAGGCGGGGAGAGAGCCGGGTCACGTGGCGGCTGGATGTGGGGAGAGAGCCGGGTCACGTGGCGGCTGGATGTGGGGAGAGAGCCGGGTCACGTGGCGGCTGGATGTGGGGAGAGAGCCGGGTCACGTGGCGGCTGGATGTGGGGAGAGAGCCGGGTCACGTGGCGGCTGGATGTGGGGAGAGAGCCGGGTCACGTGGCGGCTGGATGTGGGGAGAGAGCCGGGTCACGTGGCGGCTGGATGTGGGGAGAGAGCCGGGTCACGTGGCGGCTGGATGTGGGGAGAGAGCCGGGTCACGTGGCGGCTGGATGTGGGGAGAGAGCCGGGTCACGTGGCGGCTGGATGTGGGGAGAGAGCCGGGTCACGTGGCGGCTGGATGTGGGGAGAGAGCCGGGTCACGTGGCGGCTGGATGTGGGGAGAGAGCCGGGTCACGTGGCGGCTGGATGTGGGGAGAGAGCCGGGTCACGTGGCGGCTGGATGTGGGGAGAGAGCCGGGTCACGTGGCGGCTGGATGTGGGGAGAGAGCCGGGTCACGTGGCGGCTGGATGTGGGGAGAGAGCCGGGTCACGTGGCGGCTGGATGTGGGGAGAGAGCCGGGTCACGTGGCGGCTGGATGTGGGGAGAGAGCCGGGTCACGTGGCGGCTGGATGTGGGGAGAGAGCCGGGTCACGTGGCGGCTGGATGTGGGGAGAGAGCCGGGTCACGTGGCGGCTGGATGTGGGGAGAGAGCCGGGTCACGTGGCGGCTGGATGTGGGGAGAGAGCCGGGTCACGTGGCGGCTGGATGTGGGGAGAGAGCCGGGTCACGTGACGGCTGGATATCCATTAGGAAAAAGGTACTTGAGTTTTTTTTAATTAAAATAGTTACATTGCCGTCATCCACATACAGAAATAGAAGGGAGAATGTACATTGCACGGTGTGTGTGTGTTTAGTATCACTAAGACTGACATCCACATTCAATGTTGCTTTGAAGATTGATATAACAAGCAGCGATTCATCTCTTTCATAATCAGCTCTTATTTGATCGGCGTGTTATATTAGCGATGCTCGCTCTGTGCTCTGCGTGTTCCTGCACCGATGTCAGTGTGCGATCGACCAGATTTATACCAGCAGTGACTTTCCAACACCTGGAAGTTCCCATTAACAGACAATTACAGGGAAACATAACGTCTTTTAAAATCAATCCCAACATCTGTTCCGAAGAGATGGGAAACGCTCGGCAAATTAGAGCGCGTGAAACGGGCGCGATGGAGGCCTGGAATGTGCGCGACGCAGAGGTGTGCCATGAGGAGTTAATGAGACCTCTATTTCTTACCTTCTTTCTCTGTCAGTCTGGAGTGACACTGGAGGAGGACGTGGGACAAAAGCTGCACGCCTCTCCCCCGGCCTCTGGGCTCCGGGTTCGCCAAACACGTTCTACAAAAAGAAATAAAAGTGATATTAGTTACATAGTAGGCGAGGTTGGAAAAAAAGACACAAGTCCATCCTATGTGTGGGATTCTATGTCAGTATTACATTGTATATCCCTGTATGTTGTGGTCGTTCAGGTGATTATCTAATAGTTTTTTGAAACTATCGATGCCCGCCGCTGAGACCACCGCCTGTGGAAGGGAATTCCACATCCTTGCCGCTCTTACAGTAAAGAACCCTCTACGTAGTTCAAGGTTAAACCTCTTTTCTAATTTTAATGAGTGGCCACGTGTCTTGTTAAACTCCCTTCCGTGGAAACGTTTTCTCCCTATTGTGGGGTCACCAGTACGGTATTTGTACATTGAAATCATATCCCCTCTCAAGCGTCTCTTCTTCAGAGAGAATAAGTTCAGTGCTCGCAACCTTTCCTCATAACTAATATCCTCCAGACCCTTAATTAGCTTTGTTGCCCTTCTTTGTACTCACTCCTTTTCCAGTACATCCTTCCTGAGGACTGGTGCCCAGAACTGGACGGCATACTCCAGGTGCGGTGGGACCAGAGTCTTGTAGAGCGGGAGAATTATCCTTTTATCTCTGGAGTTAATTTCCTTTTTAATGCCAATATTCTGTTTGCCTTGTTAGCAGCAGCTTGGCATTGCTGAGCCTATCATCTACTAGGACCCCCAGGTCCTTTTCCATCCTAGATCCCCCCAGAGGTTCTCCCCCCAGTCTATAGATTGCATTCATATTTTTGCCACCCAAATGCATTATTTTACATTTTTCTACATTGAACCTCATTTGCCTCATATTAAAGCTTCTGTTATTGTTTTTTTTATTAAAATAACAAACATGTTACACTTACATGCTCTGTGCAAAGGGTTTTACAAAGAGCAGCACCGATCCTCTTCTTATGGGGTCCCCCGCCAGCGCTCCTGGCTCCTCCTCTTTGGAGAGTGCCCCCCGCAGAAAGTTATTTTCTTTGGGGACACTTGTGCGGGCTTCACTTCTGAGCTGCATTGTCTGCACCTACAGACACACAGTGCGACTTGCCTACTGTCACACGATTTGATGACAACTGCTATCAACCCGAGTTGTGAGGAAGGAGGGAGCGGACAGAGCCAGTGCTGGTCTTGCACACAACACTAGATTGAGAGGAGGCTCAGGTAAATAGAAGGGAGGTGGGGGCTGGAGGGAGATCCTAGAGCACAGAATGTTTTTTTTACCTTACAGCATTGAAAGCATCAAAAAAAAAAAAAAAAATCTTAAAGCCGAGTTCCGGCCGAAATAGGAATTTTAAAATAAAACTACCCCTAAAATACCCATGCCTCGTGCAATGTTACAAAGGTATGCTGTAAACTATGCCCGGTTTTCTATTTGTGCAGCATCGTTCTCTTACTTTGTGAAGTTTCTGCACAGCGCGGCCATCTCCAGTGTGGGCATCTGAAGCCACAGTGTCCTCCTTCCTATATTCTGAGCATGTTGGCTACCCAGCATGCACCTGCCGATCTTGCGCATGTGCGGTGTAAACTTGGTCAGCTTGCCATGCCAAGCTGACCAAGATTTTCCATTAGATGCCCAAGGTAAATGTTACTTGAGCCATGCCATGCCAAGCTGACCAAGAAATTTCAATAGACGCCAATGTTACTGGGAGCAGCACAATGCCAAGCTGACTAAGATCTCCCAGGAGCCAATGCAAAACCGGAAATAACGTCAGTGGCCCCCTAGAGGAAGAAGCGAAATTAGATATAGGCTTAAAGCGGAGTTCCACCCAAAAATGTAACTTCCGCTTTTCGAAAAATCCTCCTCCTCCCTCCAGTGTCACATTTGGCACCTTTCAGTGGGGAGGGGGGAGAAGATACCCGTCTAATCCAGGTATTTGCTCCCACTTCCGGGCATAGATCGCTGCAGTATCCGCGACATGTCCGGCCCCTCTTCCATCTCGTCCTCTTCTGGGAGACACAAAAGGTCCCAGAAGACAGCAGGGACCAGTGAACTCGCGCATGTGCAGTAGGGAACCAGGAAGTGAAACCGCAAGGCTTCACTTCCCAAATCCCTTACGGAAGATGGGTGGAGGCGCCAAGAGGACAGATCAGCTTTGGGTGCCGACATTGCGGGCGCCCTGGACAGGTAAGTGTCCGGCCCCTTCTCTGTCCCCCCTGCTGTCTTCTGGGAGACACACAGGTCCCAGAAGACAGCAGTTAACCGTGAAATCACACAGCGCGACTCTAGCATGCGCAGTAGGGAACCAGGAAGTGAAACCGCAAGGCTTCACTTACTGATACCCTTACCGAAGATGGCGGCGCCTCCACCCCGAGAGCCAGATTGGCTTCGGGTGCCGACAGCGCGGGCGCCCTGGACAGGTAAGTGTCCTTATATTAACAGTCAGCAGCGGCACTATTTGTAGCTGCCAACTTGTAATGTTTTTTTTTTTTCGGCGGGACTCCACTTTAAATCAGGTAAGTGAACAGAAAAAAAATATATATATATAATAATTGGCAAGTCATTTTAAAGGATGCACATCAGTGCTGCATGTTGACGAGTGAATAAATAGGATTTTTTGTACTCACCGTAAAATCCTTTTCTCTGACATCCATGGACTGACACGGTGTCTCTTTACACTTTACACGTGGGTTATGTCCCTGCTTGCAGGAGAAGACCTAGGCAGAATGTGAGATGTTATACATACATTCTAAAAGCCAGAGCTGAACAGCCCCACCCAGGGGGCGGTCCCTCTGGACATAACCCTCCCACTACAGTCAGCAGACTTCAGTTCGTAACAAAGCAGTACAAACTTAAAAAGGAAGGGTGGGTGCTGTGTCAGTCCATGGATGCCAGAGAAACGGATTTTACGGTGAGTACAAAAAAAAATCCTATTTTCTCTTATCATCCATGGACTGACACGTTGTCTCTTTACACTTTACACGTGGGATGTCCCAAAGCAGTGTCAAGAGGGATGGGAGCAGTATAAATGGAAAAACCAAAAACTTTCACTCCAAGAAGGCAGATCTCCTCAACGGAGGAGTCGCAACTTTAAACAGCGGCCTGCAGCACCCTGCGGCCGAAGGAAGCATCCGAAGATGCAGCCACATCAACCTTATAAAAAACTTAAAAGGTATGAACAGACGACCAGGTCGCCGCCTTGCGCACTTATGCAACCGACGCTTGATGTCGGAAAACCCAGGAAGCACCAATTGCCCTGGTGGAATGCGCCGTAACCGGAAAGGGAGGCGCCCGCCCTTTGAGAGCATAGGCTTGAATGACGGTTTGTCTGATTCCCCTAAAAATGATGGCAGACGAAACCGCTTGGCCCTGTTATGGACCAGGGGCAGTCACAAACAGTGAGTCGGACTTCCGAATAGAAGCAGTAGCAGACAGGTACACCCGTAAGGCTCGTACCACATCCAATATGTGCAGCGCAAACTCTCTGGGATGCGATGGGTGAGGACACAAGGACAGGAGGACAGGAGGACAATGTCCTCATGTAGGTGAAAGGTAGACACCACCTTTGGCAAAAGGGAAGGTCGCGGATGCAACACCGCCTTATCCTTATAGATGACTAAATATGGCGACTTGCAGGACAAAGCCGCCAACTCAGACACTCGTCAAACAGAAGTGATTGCCACTAAAAGGCCACCTTCTGAGACAAGACAAGAGAGGAATATCCCGGATATTCCCAAAAAGGAGGTTCCTGGAGGACCTAGAGCACCAAATTCAGATCCCACGGTGGGAGAGAAGGCTTGGCAGGAGGGAGCACATGGCGAACCCCCAACACAAGGTGCTAACCAAGAAATGACCCGCTAGAGGTCGCTGAAAGAAGACGGCCAAGGCCGAAATCTGATCCTTGATGGTACTCAAAGCAAGCTTTTGGGTCACTCCACACTGTAGAGGACGCAGGATTCTGGGGACGGAATACGTCCGAGGACGCCAGTCCAGCGCTTTGCATATGGCGATATAAGCTTTCCAGGCACGGTGATAGATCTGCCTGGAGGAAGACTTCCGTGTCCTTAACATGGTCAAAATGACAGAGTCCGAGAGACCTCGGTCCCTCAACACCTGGCTTTTAACAGCTCTGCCGTTAAAGCCAGAGACTGTAAGCCGGATGAAACATAGTACCTTGAGACTGAAGGTCCTCCCTCATCGGCAACCGCCAGGGAACGTCCGCAACGAGACGTACCAGATCAGCGTACCAGTGACGCTGAGGCCAATCCAGAACAATTAGGATCACCAGAGTTTATATCAGGCGATAAGGACCCTATGGGGCCACCAACGCATCCGAGTCATCGCCCAAGGATCCCTGGATCTGGCCACAACCTCGACCCTTGCGACTGAGTCGAGAGGCCATCAGGTCCACATCCGACGTGCCCCCCCGTCGGCAAAGGAGTTGAAATATGCAAGGACCACTCTTCCTGGTCCGGCGTCTGGCGATTGGCGACTCAGATAGTCCGCCCCTACAGAGCCGGCACGTTTCTTCCGGCCCACTTCAGGATACGGATTACCTCGGAAGCCGCAGCTGAGCTCCGAGTCCCCCCGTGATGGTTTACATACGCCACCGCCGTGGCGTTGTCCGACTGGCTCCTGATGGAGCGACCCCGTACTCTCTCCGACCTGAGGAGAGACACAGTCTGATGGCCCGCATTTCCAGAACAGTGATTGGTAAACGGGCTCGTCCGGAGTCCAAGGCCTTGAGCCGACAGGACTCCCCAGACTCCACCCCAGCCCGTCAGGCTGGCGTCCGTCGTGAGTACCGTCCCTTGGATGGGAGGGGAACGACTTTCCGGACCGAAGAGCCGAGGGTCCCAACCACCCTGTCAGGGACGCCCTGACCAGGTGAATCACCTGGATCCGAAGATCCAAGGACAACGGGGATTTGTCCCAGGTGGACAAGATCTCCTTCTGCAATGCCCTGGTGTGTGATTGGGCATACGGAATGGCCGCGAAGGAGGCCACCAGGAGTCCCGGGACTCTCATGCAAACAACGGATTGACAACCATGTTCGGGATGTCAGCACCCGCACCGCAGACTGAAGTGTCAGCAACTTCTCCAGAGGTAGGATACCTTTGCCTCCAAGGGGTCCAGAACCAGAACTAGAGACTCCAGACACTGAGTCGGGACCAGGACTGACTCCTGAATGTTCAGGAACCACCCGAAGTCCCTGAGGGTCTAATTGACGATAGTCACCTTTCCTCTAAGTCTGAGCCACTTTCTGCTCATAGCAGAAGACCGTCCAGATAGCCCACGACAGCAATACCTCGCTGTAACAGAAGGCTAGAACCGGAGCAAGCACCTTGGTGAACACCCTTGGTGCCGAGGCAAGGCCGAAAGGAAGAGCCACAATCGAGAGTGGACTTCGCTGATCGCAAGGCGCAGAAACTTCTGGTGACTTGCGCAGATCGGAACATGCAAGTAGGCGTCCTTGAAGTCCAAGGACGCCAGAAGAAAATCCCTTTGGTGGAGTGTAGCGATCACCGTGCGAATGGATCCCATGCGGAATTTCTGCACCTTCTCGAAGGCATTCAGGACCTTGAGGTCCAGGATAGGTCGAACCACGTCCCATCTTTGGGACGACAAACAGATTCAAGCAGAATCCCTGAAAACTCTCCTGTGACGGAACCGGCACAAACACTCCGGACCTGATCAAATCCTGTACAGCCCCCAAGAGGGCTGCCCGACAGGTAGGAAGGAGAGGAAGATTCAAGGGAAAGAATCTGTGTGGGGGCCAGGATCGGAATACTATCCTATAACCTGAGGTGACCACCTCGCACACCCACCAGTCGGAGATTCGGGAGGTCCACCGATCCATGAACCTGCGAAGTCGTCCCCCCACCCCAGAGTCGGGCGGAGGCAAGACTTCACACGGAGGCGGGCTTGGGAGCCGCTTGTTTGGCTTACGCACCCAGGGGCACTTGTGCCCATCAGCCGCACTGCCGTCAGTCTGAGAGGGCCTACCTGTGGACTCTGACTGATGAAAAAAACCCTGTTTTGCTGGAAAGGAAGGCCCCTGTTTGCGGCGGGCCTCCTCACCCTTGCTAGTCTAAGGAAGAAGAGTGCGTTTACCTCCCGTGACATCCATGACGATGTCATCCAGAGCAGCACCGAAAGGTCTACCGCCTTTAAAATAGTAGATCCGTCAGGAGCTTCCTAAGGCTAGGTCAGCAGACCAGCATTTCAACCAGATAAGACGACGCAATACCACCGCCGAGACAGAGGCCCTGGATATTAAAGGGGCCGCGTTCAGCGTGGCGTCGCACACAGAAACCAGGCCCTGAACCAGTTGGTGGGCCAGAGCAACTGTGTCTGGAGGAAGAATATGCTCCTGTATAGCTAGGTGCAACATTTTTGCCCAACCTGTAAGTGTTTTAGACACAAGGGTCGCCGCTACCACAGGTCGTAGGGCGGATCCCAACAAGGCAAACATGGTTCTGCTCACCACTTCTGACCTCCTGTCAGTGGGGTCCTCAAATGCAGGAGTCCCCTCCATCGGGAGAGTGATGGCCTTGTTCAACCGGGCGACTGGAGGGTTGACCACTGGGGGAGAAGCCCACTTTTTAAGTAGGGCATCTTCAAGGGGTACCTGATAGACAAACGCCGCGGGACCATAAAAAAATTCTTCTGCGGCTTTTCCCAGACCTTATCAATGAGCTGGTCAAAGAAAGTACAATGGAAAAAACCCCTTTAGAAGGCCTGGCCTCAAAAGAACCAAAGGAGACAGTATCCGCCTGAGGTTCTGCATCCGCAGCATTTGAGCTTGAGAGTGTCCCTCACCGCAGTCATGAGCACACTAACAAGCGCCCTGTCATTTACTGACTCAGAACTGGAGTTTCCCTCATAAGGAATGTCCTGTTCAAAACCATCCATACATTCAGAACTAGGGTCCTGAGCGACAGTGGCTAGGCCCATATCTGAATCAGCGCACTGCCCTCGAGTAGATAAAGTGGGGAGAGGGCGCCTTTTTGCACCTTGCGCTTGCACACAGCTCCCATCCTGGTCAGAAAATGATTCCAGGGCTGCCCACAACAGGTCCATAGGGACCGCAGTGCTGAAGCACTGCCTGTTGCCACTGACATTTTTAGGGGAAGCTGGTGACACAGACTCCATATTGTCCCTCTCTGAGACTTTCTCAGATAAAAAGTCCACCCACAGGCTGTGCTGACTGAGGAGGGGGCGCCCAGGGGACTCACCAAACCGGACCAGGGACCGCTTAGTTCTGCTGTCTGTACCGCGCTGTGTCAGCGCTGGTAAGCTGTGAGGAGACTGTGAGGAGATTCGCGCTGCTATAGCAGCGCTAGAGGCCAAACTAGTGCTGAAAAGCGCGTGGGCTACAAGAAAATGGCCGCCGCACTTCACTGAGGCGATCTGCGGCAAGATGGCCGCCATGACGCAGTTAAAATGAAACAGAACACACGCACAGCGCCACTCGGCGCTCAGGCCCCCAAAAAAAAAAAAACACACAAAAAAGCCCCAAGGCATACATTGCAGACCAGCATGAGCCCCCCAAGAACAGTGTGACCCCCAAGCACCCCACACAGTCAGCGCCAGTAATGGTGACAGAGAGCGACAATAAAATACAGGGGGAGACAGGGAAAATCCCCCACAGAGAAACACACAGCCCTTTGTACTCACCTGCAGGCAGGAGAGACTACTTACCCATCCCCTGAGGGACACACTGGTGTTTCTGACAGGACTATCACAGTGCAGTACTGAGTAGCTGTCGGCCCGGTCCACCGTGAAAGATACAGTCAGTCAGGAGCTGTTCAGTCTTGAGAGGACCGTGGGAGCATGAAAGCAAACCCGGCCACCCCTGGAGTCATGGGGCCTGTCGTGAACTGAGTCTCACGCACACAAGGCGAGGATCAGCACGCTCGATGGTCGGACAGGGAAGACTACGAGGATATCTTGTACCCAACCTGTTGCCCAGCCGACAGTTGATAGAAGATTCTCAAAAATAAAATAAAAAAGAATTCCAAAAAGGAATAAAATAGGTCAGGAGACTGGCTCCTGAGGGAGCCACGTCTTCTCCTTCTGCTAGGCAGAAAAAAACTGAAGTCTGCTGACTGTAGTGGGAGGGTTATGTCCGGAGGGACCGCCCCCTGGGTGGGGCTGTTCAGCTCTGGCTTTTAGAATGTATGTATAACATCTCACATTCTGCCTAGGTCTTCTCCTGCAGGCAGGGACATAACCCACGTGTAAAGTGTAAAGAGACACCGTGTCAGTCCATGGATGATAAGAGAAATGTGGCTTTCGAACCGCTTTAACGGAAAGTAAATGCGGGAGAGGGGAGGGGGGTTGGGAGAGAGAGAGAGACAAGAGTACAGGGAAGTCTGCAAGAGCCAATATACATAAAGCTGAAGTTTAATGTATATAAAATAATACCTTCCTTTGAGATACCCCTCCCCACCCCCACCCTTCTGTCTAACTATTATGCCATTAAAATGGTTTTAATTTTCCAGAAATACTCCATTTGAGAACCCAGTGGTGGCATCCTGCGGTCTTTGCTCCATCACAAAAATTGAGTTTGGTGGGCCTTTGCCAGGCTGGCTCCTGGAAACATCACAGCACCCTATATTAAGTGCTATATAAAGAACACAGCATGTTCCCCTTCAGATGTGTATCCCTTCTATCCCGCAGGGTGCTGCAGACCTTAGCTGTGCAATCGCAGTTAGCTCACCTTTTTTTTTTTTTTATTATTAAAAGGTGAGTTTACACTTTTATGCGACAGGCAATGGCGCTAAAGGAGATTCAGTACTTCCTGAGCTCTGGTCCCAGAGACCAAGCGTGCAGCAAGTGAAGTAAAAAGGAAGTCGGAAATTCTGCTTTCCAAAAGTGGTTGTAAAACCTCACACATGAAATCTCCCCTCTATTGTGTATACTTGTTCCAGTCCAGAGCACTGAATGTCATTTCTTTTTCGTACATCACGGGACACAGAGCGACTTAGTCATTACTAATGGGTTATATAGTTTACCTTCAGGTGTTGGCACTGGCCAATTCCAAACCGGAAGTACCCTCCCCTATATAAGCCCCTCCCACCCGGGAGCACCTCAGTTTTTTGCCAGTGTCTAAGGTGTTGGCCAAAGAGTAACATGTGTTTTCACTGGGCTTGCGTACAGGTTCTTTTGGGCCTTAGTAAGCTGTTCCGGATCCCACCAAAAAAAGCTTCATAGCTAAACGGTCGGTACCCGGGCCTTGCAGCAGAAGAGCAAGGTTTTGCCTGTAATGCTTCTCTTAGGAGGGCTGGACCCTGGGATCCAGAGCTCTGGTCATACCCACGACCAAGACGCTGTCTGTGCAGGGTGCTATACAGGTCCAGGGGAGTGGAATCCTTGGGAACCCGGTCCCTGAAGGTTTAATTACAATGCCTGCCGTGATAGGTGAAGTTTGGACTTTTGTGGACCAAACAAAGTCCTGCGGCGGGGATCAGGTAAGTGGGGGCCCTCAGGAACTTGGTTCTATTGGGGGACCCCCAAGCCTAATTTGTCTTTCTGTCTGTTACCTAACGGTATTCCCGCTAAATATCTGTGTTTGCCTATAACTACTGAAAATGTAAAATTTTAATAGTAGTCAAGAAAAAAAAAAAAACAGGGACCGCGGTACCTGTGTTAAACCACTAGAGGCCGCTGTAGTCCATTTTTCTTGTAAATGTGGATCTTTGGTTTTCTCAACTCAAAAGATCCAGGCAGCTGGTAAGTTTCTCTGAGGGAATCCACTTCCTCTGCCCTGTTGCTGCGTTCATCCACCGCACAGGCCCTCCGGCAAAAAGGGCCCTGGCTCCTAGTCCTCTGTTGGTTTTCGAAAAGGGCGCCATTGGCGCACGGGCGCGCGCGCGGGCGCGTGCACGCGCCTCCTATGAAAAAAAAGGGGCGGGGCGGGTGGATGACGCTCGATGCGCGCCGCGGCGCTTCTGCGCATGTGCGGGCGTCCCAGCATGGTTAAAAGACACAGTACAAGTGTCAGCTGCATGCAAACAGAGCTAGCAACAAACAGTGGCACACAGAGGCGGTTGATGCAGGCATCCCCATAGAAAGGCACTTTAGTGGACACCAGCTGGTATATAGCAGCACCTGTGTTAGACTATTACCAGCAAAAATTGGTGTATGACGACGGGAATACCTCAGCTTTGTGCTTAAAGGATATGTCGTCCAGACGCTCCGGAAATAAATCTTCCAGGAAGCCAAAGGGGTCTCCATCGGGCTCTGAGGATATTGGGCATGCTTGCACTGCACCAATCTCCCCTGAGAATGCAGAGGTCAGTAGCCGTAGAAACCCCGCAGGAATGTCTGGTGCTGCGGCTGTCCCCAGTCCACCTGCTCCTGTATATATAACAGAGGAGGTTTTATCCTCAACTCTGGGAGGATTGGAAGAGAGATTAACAGCATTGATCGCTGCTTCCCTGTCACAGGAAAAGCGCGTCCGATCTCCGTCTCCTCCTTCAGAGTGCCTGTTAGTGGAGGAACAGCCCCACACAGAGATCGACCTACCTGAAGGGGATCAGGATGAGGTTGATTCACTTATAGAGGAATCAACAGTGGAAGAACCTTTCTCAGCTTCTCAGGCTGAAAGATTATGGGTTCAGTCTCTGACTAACATGGTCCGATCAGCATTTAAAATGCCTCTGGCGGAACCACCATCCACTACGGTTTCCTCGCTGGGGTCGCTAAAAGCTCCCCAGGCGGTCTGTTCCTTCCCAATCCACCCTTTATTAGAAGGGCTTATTTACCAGGATTGGGAGCATCCTGATAAAATATTTGCTCCCCCCAAGAGATTTCCGGTGATCTATCCCATGGAGGATAAGTTCATAAGAAAATGGAGGGTCCCTATAGTGGACGCAGCCATCTCTTCTGTTAACAAATCACTGACATGTCCAGTAGATAATGTTCCAATGTTCAAAGACCCAATAGATAAAAAATTGGAGTCTTTACTAAAATCTGCTTTCTCTACAGCAAGTATGGTGACACAACCTGCGGTAGCAGCGATTGGAGTCTGCCAAGCAGTGAAAGATCAGTTGAAACAAGTCTTAAGGGACTTACCAGATCAGCAGGCTCATGCCCTAGCTGACCTGCCTAGAGCCTTGTGTTTTGCGGTGGACGCCATAAAGGATACAATCCAACAGGCCTCCCGCTTTACGCTGTCTATAGTACATATGCGTAGGCTTTTCTGGCTCAAAAACTGGTCTGCTGAAGCTCCCTGTAAAAGACTGCTGGTTAGCTTCCCATTTCATGGAGAACGCTTATTTGGAGAAGATCTGGACAAATATATCCAGAAAATTTCTGCCGGTAAAAGTTCACTCTTACCGGTTAAGAACAAGGGTAGAAGTCCTTCTTTTAAGAGGCCTACCTCTCCAGTCCCGGGCACATCGGCTGTGAAGCAGTTCCGACGGCCTCCGCGGTCTAATTCAGGGGGCAGAAATCAGGGACAATCACAGGGTAACAAGAAGCCCTGGATCAAGAGAGGTACAAAACCTCCCCCTAAGGCATGAAGTATTGCCCCCGCTCAATCGGGTGGGGGGAAGACTTCAGTTGTTCACAGAGACCTGGCGGGACACCATCAGAGACAGATGGGTGCTCTCCGCAGTAAGTCTGGGATACAAGCTGGAGTTAAAAGGCACTCCTCCTGCCCAATTTATGAGGTCAAACGTGCCAAGAGATCCCCAAAGGAGAGGATCCCTCCTTCTGGCACTAGAACAACTATTGCTCCAAGGGGTAATCATGAAGGTTCCCCTGGAAGAAAGCGGATTCGGGTTTTACTCGAACCTTTTCACAGTCCCCAAACCAAATGGGGACGTGAGGCCCATATTAAATCTAAAAGGGCTAAACAAGTTCCTAAATATCAGGACCTTTCGGATGGAGTCGATCCGATCAGTGGCCACCGCCCTACAAGGGCAGGAATGGCTAGCCTCGATCGACATAAGGGATGCTTATCTGCATATTCCCATCTTTCCGGCCCATCAGAAATTTCTACGCTTTGCAGTAGAAGGGCGCCATTTTCAGTTCAGAGCCTTACCTTTCGGTCTGGCCACAGCACCACGAGTGTTCACAAAAATTCTGGCCCCATTATTGGCCAATCTAAGAACACAGGGTGTAACGATAATGGCATATCTAGACGACCTGCTACTAATAGACCACTCAGTGGAAAAGCTGGAAGTAGCTATTCACAAGACAATCGAGTATCTGGAATATCACGGTTGGATTATCAACCGGGACAAGTCAGCTCTAAGACCAGTCAAAAGTCTGGAATACTTAGGGCTAAGGCTGGATTCAAATCAGAGAAAGATTTTCTTACCTCCAGAGAAGGTGTCGTCTTTAAGAAATTTGACCCACTTAGTGGGTACAAAAAGAAAACCATCCATACGTCTCTGCATGAGGCTGCTGGGAAAGATGGTGGCTTCATTCGAAGCGGTACCCTACGGTCAATTCCATTCAAGGAATTTGCAAAGGGCCATACTGTCAGCCTGGAACAAAAAAGTTCAGGCTTTAGACTTACCAATGTCCCTGTCCCCTTCCGTTCGCAAGAGCCTCCATTGGTGGTTGGTGCCCCAGAATCTGGAAAGAGGGAAACCCTTCAGTCCGGTTTCTTGGAAGGTGGTCACTACAGATGCCAGCCTCATCGGCTGGGGGGCAGTGCTGGAGCAATGGTCTCTCCAGGGCAGGTGGTCAGAAGCAGAGAAGGCCCTGCCCATCAATCTCTTAGAGATACGAGCAGCCCGGTATGCCCTAGTAGCATGGACATCCAAACTCCAGGGGTCCCCTGTCAGAATTCAATCAGACAATGCCACGGCAGTGGCATATATCAATCATCAGGGTGGCACCAAAAGTCGTGCAGCCCAGAAGGAAGCAAATTGCATCCTGGAGTGGGCAGAAAGATATGTCCCAGCCATATCTGCGGTTTTCATCCCAGGAGTGGAAAATTGGAGAGCGGACTTTCTAAGTCGCCAACAATTATGCCCGGGGGAATGGTCTCTTCACCCCGAGGTTTTCCAGGCAATATGCCAGCGGTGGGGAACACCGGATGTAGATCTGCTAGCATCCAGATTCAACGCAAAGGTGGACAGGTTTGTGTCTCGCACAAGGGATCCCCTAGCTTGCGGCTCGGATGCCCTAGTGTTCCCTTGGGATCGGTTCAAGCTGATATATGCATTCCCACCGCCACAATTGTTACCGCGATTACTCCGCAGAATCAGGGTAGAAAAGAAACCAGTGATTCTGGTGGCTCCAGCGTGGCCCCGAAGGGCATGGTACGCGGAGATGGTAAAAATGTCAGTGAGGAGTCCTTGGACCCTCCCACTTCGTCCGGACCTGCTTTCGCAGGGACCGATATACCACCCTTCCTTACCAGCCCTAGGTTTGACGGCCTGGCTATTGAAGCCCACATTCTGAAAAAGAGAGGGCTCTCTAATTCTGTGGTATCTACCATGATCAATGCCAGGAAACCGGTATCCAGGCAGATCTATTATAGGATCTGGAAAGCGTACATTACGTGGTGTGAGACCAAGAAATGGCATCCACGTAAGTACATGATAGGGAGGATTCTGGACTTCCTACAGTGGGCTGTAGATAGGAAACTGGCCTTGAGTACTATCAAGGGTCAGATTTCGGCCTTGTCAATATTTTTTCAAAGGCCCTTGGCTTCGCATTCACTAGTCAAAGCCTTTATACAAGGAGTGATGCGTATTAGCCCTCCGGTTAGTATTCCCATATGTCCTTGGGACTTAAACCTGGTTCTGTCGGTTCTACAGAAACAACCGTTTGAACCATTACAACACATTTCCTTGGTTCTTCTCACCAGGAAATTGGTTTTCTTAGTAGCCATTTGTTCGGCTAAAAGAGTGTCGGAATTAGCAGCTATGTCCTGTAAGGAGCCATATCTGGTTGTCCATAAGGACAGAGTAGTATTACGTCCTCATCCAGCCTTTCTTCCTAAGGTGGTATCGAGGTTTCATTTGAACCAAGATGTGGTTCTTCCTTCTTTTTTCCCCAAACCTAGCTCAGTAGAGGAAAAGTTATTACATTCTTTGGATGTGGTAAGAGCAGTTAAAGCTTATCTAAAAGCCACTGCTCAGATTCGCAGAACGGATTCTTTGTTTGTTCTGCCGGAAGGCCCCAGAAGGGGTCAGGCAGCATCAAAATCTACTTTAGCCAAGTGGATTCGACAGGTCATAATACAAGCCTATGGCTTGAGAAAGAGACCGCCTCCGTTCAAAGTTAGGGCGCACTCCACAAGAGCGGTTGGAACTTCATGGGCAGTGCATCACCAGGCCTCCCTGGCTCAAGTATGTAAGGCCGCAACATGGTCTTCGGTACACACGTTTACTAGATTCTATCAGGTAGACGTTAGAAGTCAGGAGGATGTCGCCTTTGGGCGCAGTGTGTTGCAGGCCGCAAAAGATCCTCATGCCTGATGGCGCCCAGCTTATGTACCCCCCCCTCATTTGGCATTGCTTTGGGACGTCCCATTAGTAATGACTAAGTCGCTCTGTGTCCCGTGATGTACGAAAAAGAAAAAGGGATTTTTATAACAGCTTACCTGTAAAATCCTTTTCTTGGAGTACATCACGGGACACAGAGCTCCCACCCCTCTTTTTGGGACACTTATTGCTTGGCTACAAAACTGAGGTGCTCCCGGGTGGGAGGGGCTTATATAGGGGAGGGTACTTCCGGTTTGGAATTGGCCAGTGCCAACACCTGAAGGTAAACTATATAACCCATTAGTAATGACTAAGTCGCTCTGTGTCCCGTGATGTACTCCAAGAAAAGGATTTTACAGGTAAGCTGTTATAAAAATCCCTTTTTCTGTCTGCTGCCTCCTTCCTCTACTTTACTTCTGACAAGGTTTTCCTGACAGATAAAAAAAAGGCGACAGCTCTAGCACACAGACTGATCTGATTGTCAGCCTCAGTTCTGTCCCTGTGTGAAAAGGGGGGGGGGGTTGTTCCCTTCATTCAATCAGCTCTCAGACCATTCCTCACTGAGCTCTACAGTGTAACTTCGGAGGGATCTATGCTGACAAATCAAAGTCCCTGGTGTTGAGGTGGGGGTGGCATGCTTGCAGAAGGCAGATTTTGTAAGTAGGAGAGACCTGGCACATTGTATGAGTAGGCAGAAGGGGGACCTTGACCAATGTGAGGGCTGTTTAGAAGACAGGCTTGGCACGTTGGTGGAGTGGTACAAGGGTGGACCAGTGGAAGAGGGACCTGACACGTTGGTGGAGTGGTACATGGGTGGACCAGGAGGAGCAGTGGAAGAGGGACCTGACACATTGGTGGAGTGGTACATGGGTGGACCAGGAGGAGCAGTAGAAGAGGGACCTGGCACGTTGGTGGAGTGGTATATGGGTGCACCAGGAGGAGCAGTGGAAGAGGGACCTGGCACGTTGGTGGAGTCGTACATGGATGGACCAGGAGGAGCAGTGGAAGAGGGACCTGGCACGTTAGTGGAGTGGTACATGGGTGGACCAGTAGAGGAGGGACCTGACACATTGGTGGAGTGGTACATGGTTAGACCTGGAGAAGCAGTGGAAGAGGGACCTGACACGTTGGTGGAGTGGTACATGGGTAGACCAGGAGGAGCAGTGGAAGAGGGACCTGGCACGTTGGTGGAGTGGTACATGGGTAGACCAGGAGGAGCAGTGGAAGAGGGACCTGACACGTTGGTGGAGTGGTACATGGGTAGACCAGGAGGAGCAGTGGAAGAGGGACCTGACACGTTGGTGGAGTGGTACATGGGTAGACCAGGAGGAGCAGTGGAAGAGGGACCTGGCACGTTGGTGGAGTCGTACATGGATGGACCAGGAGGAGCAGTGGAAGAGGGACCTGGCACGTTAGTGGAGTGGTACATGGGTGGACCAGTAGAGGAGGGACCTGACACATTGGTGGAGTGGTACATGGTTAGACCTGGAGAAGCAGTGGAAGAGGGACCTGACACGTTGGTGGAGTGGTACATGGGTAGACCAGGAGGAGCAGTGGAAGAGGGACCTGGCACGTTGGTGGAGTGGTACATGGGTAGACCAGGAGGAGCAGTGGAAGAGGGACCTGACACGTTGGTGGAGTGGTACATGGGTAGACCAGGAGGAGCAGTGGAAGAGGGACCTGACACGTTGGTGGAGTGGTACATGGGTAGACCAGGAGGAGCAGTGGAAGAGGGACCTGGCACGTTGGTGGAGTGGTACATGGGTAGACCAGGAGGAGCAGTGGAAGAGGGACCTGACACGTTAGTGGAGTGGTACATGGATGAACCAGGAGGAGCAGAGGTAGAGGGGCCTGGCACGTTGGTGGAGTGGTACATGGATGGACCAGGAGGAGCAGTGGTAGAGGGGCCTGGCACGTTGGTGGAGTGGTACATAGATGGACCAGGAGGAGCAGTGGAAGAGGGACCTGACACGTTAGTGGAGTGGTACATGGATGGACCAGGAGGAGCAGTGGAAGAGGGACCTGACACGTTGGTGGAGTGGTACATGGATGGACCAGGAGGAGCAGTGGAAGAGGGACCTGGCACGTTGGTGGAGTGGTACATGGATGGAGCAGTGGAAGAGGGACCTGACACGTTGGTGGAGTGGTGCATGGGTAGACCAGGAGGAGCAGTGGAAGAGGGACCTGGCACGTTGGTGGAGTGGTACATGGGTAGACCAGGAGGAGCAGTGGAAGAGGGACCTGACACGTTGGTGGAGTGGTACATGGATGGACCAGGAGGAGCAGTGGAAGAGGGACCTGACACGTTGGTGGAGTGGTACATGGATGAACCAGGAGGAGCAGAGGTAGAGGGGCCTGGCACGTTGGTGGAGTGGTACATGGATGGACCAGGAGGAGCAGTGGAAGAGGGACCTGACACGTTGGTGGAGTGGTACATGGATGAACCAGGAGGAGCAGAGGTAGAGGGGCCTGGCACGTTGGTGGAGTGGTACATGGATGGACCAGGAGGAGCAGTGGAAGAGGGACCTGACACGTTGGTGGAGTGGTACATGGATGAACCAGGAGGAGCAGAGGTAGAGGGGCCTGGCACGTTGGTGGAGTGGTACATGGATGGACCAGGAGGAGCAGTGGAAGAGGGACCTGGCACGTTGGTGGAGTGGTACATGGATGGATGGACCAGGAGGAGCAGTGGAAGAGGGACCTGACACGTTGGTGGAGTGGTACATGGATGGACCAGGAGGAGCAGTGGAAGAGGGATCTGGCACGTTGGTGGAGTGGTACATGGATGGACCAGGAGGAGCAGTGGAAGAGGGACCTGGCACGTTGGTGGAGTGGTGCATGGGTAGACCAGGAGGAGCAGTGGAAGAGGGACCTGGCACGTTGGTGGAGTGGTACATGGGTAGACCAGGAGGAGCAGTGGAAGAGGGACCTGACACGTTGGTGGAGTGGTACATGGATGGACCAGGAGGAGCAGTGGAAGAGGGACCTGACACGTTGGTGGAGTGGTACATGGATGAACCAGGAGGAGCAGAGGTAGAGGGGCCTGGCACGTTGGTGGAGTGGTACATGGATGGACCAGGAGGAGCAGTGGAAGAGGGATCTGGCACGTTGGTGGAGTGGTACATGGATGAACCAGGAGGAGCAGAGGTAGAGGGGCCTGGCACGTTGGTGGAGTGGTACATGGATGGACCAGGAGGAGCAGTGGAAGAGGGATCTGGCACGTTGGTGGAGTGGTACATGGATGAACCAGGAGGAGCAGAGGTAGAGGGGCCTGGCACGTTGGTGGAGTGGTACATGGATAGACCAGGAGGAGCAGTGGAAGAGGGACCTGACACGTTGGTGGAGTGGTACATGGATGGACCAGGAGGAGCAGTGGAAGAGGGACCTGGCACGTTGGTGGAGTGGTACATGGATGGAGCAGTGGAAGAGGGACCTGGCACGTTGGTGGAGTGGTACATGGGTAGACCAGGAGGAGCAGTGGAAGAGGGACCTGACACGTTGGTGGAGTGGTACATGGATGGACCAGGAGGAGCAGTGGAAGAGGGATCTGGCACGTTGGTGGAGTGGTACATGGATGGACCAGGAGGAGCAGTGGAAGAGGGACCTGACACGGGGGATATGGAGGGTTTACAACCACTTGAAGTCCAGGCCTTTTTCTGGCACTTTTTGGATGACAAGTAAAAATCAGCATTTTTTTTTTTCCCCTAGAGAATTTACTTAGAACACCCAAACATTAGATATTTGTTTTAGCATATTAACCCTGTGAAGTCTGGAGAAAAGCCTGTTGGAATATTTGTCTGGGGAGGGATTTGTGAAAAAGATGGTGGACATCGGGTGTGGTGAAGATCAAAGGACGGACGATCTACATCAGGGATAGGCAACCTCGGCCCTCCAGCTGCGGTCAAACTACAAATCCCATCATGCCTCTGCCTCTAGTAGTCATATCTGATTGTCAGGGTCTTGCAATGTCTCATGGGATATGTAGTTCTGAAACAGCTGGAGCGCTGAGTTTGGAGATCCCTGCTCTACATGGACACTTCATTCGGGTGCACTTTGTTATATATTGCAAAGCACTGGATGCTTTATTTATGAATGATGGGACATTGAAGGAATAGTTTGATTTGTTCGATATGAAAAGTTCTGGCAATTCCAATCACTGAATTTTCACTTTATTAACCACTTCCCACCCAAGGTACGTATATGGACTTCCTTGACGTTGAGTGGTGATATCTGAAAGACGGGCGCAGCTACAGGCATCATTCAGATATCGTTTTAGAGCCGGCGATTCCCTACACCATAAGAACGATCATAGCACCTGTTCCACCGCTTGATCGTTCTTACGAGAGGGGACGTCCCCCCCTCCCGCCGCCATCCGGTGCTTCTACCGACTCACCACTGCCTTCGGTGAGTGGGAGAACGGATCCGCCGGCCCCGGATGTTGACCATAGAGATTTCCGGCAGACCAGATGGTCGCCGGAGTCTCTATGATTGTTCGTTTTGAATTCAGGCTTCCCAGCCTAGGAGGTGAGATGTGAGGTCTTATTGACCTCAGATCTCAGTGTAAAGAGGACCTGTCACGCTTATTCCTATTACAAGGGAGGTTTACATTCCTTGTACAGTAAAACCTTCGTATGAGAGTAACTTGGTTTGAGAGCGTTTTGCAAGACAAGCAAAAATTTTTGATAAATTTTGACTTGATATACAAGCGATGCCTTCAACATATTGCTACACTTAGGAGGCGCCTCTCTTCTCTTTTATACTCTGGAGCTCCTGCTGGATTTTGCTTCTAATCCCAGTGTGGAGGCTTCCATTTGTAGATGGACATTTTATGGTTCAACAACCCGGTCACGTTACTATAATCTTTTTATATGGACAATAAACTGAAGGACCTATGAATAAATGGTTGTGGAACGAATCATCCGAGTTCCCATTATTTCTTATGGTGAAATTCGCTTTGATATACAAGTGTTTTGGATTACAAGCATGCTTCTGGAACGAATTATGCTCGCAATCCAAGGTTTTACTGTAATAAAAGTGATCAAAATTATTATTATTTTTTTTTTTTAAGTGTCAAAGTAAAAAGTTAAAAATAGAACAAAAAAAAAAGTTTCATGCTTTAAAAAAAAAAAAAAACAGTAAAAGTTAGCCCAATGTTTTTTGCATAATCTGAAAGATGATGTTACGCCGAGTAAATAGATACCTAACATGTCACGCTTCAAAATTACACACGTAACTTCAGTACTTAAAAATCCTCATGGGCGACGCTTTAATTTTTTTTACTGGTTACATGTTTTGAGTTACAGAGGGGGTCTAGGGCTAGAATTATTGCTCTCGCTCCAACGTTCGTGACGATACCTCACATGTGTGGTCTTAAACTTTAAACTTTTTACTTTGACACTTTAAAAAAAAATAAAAAACCCATTTTGATCAAGTGTCAAAGTAAAAAGTTAAAAATAGAATAAAAAAAAAATAAAAAAAAAAATGTTTTGGTCAAGTGCCCCTGTCCCCGTGTGCTCGCACGCAGAAGCGAACGCATACGCAAGTCCCGCCCACATATGAAAACGGTGTTAAGACCACACGTGAGATATCGTCGCGAACGTTAGAGCGAGAGCAATAATTCTAGCCCTAGACCTCCTCTGTAACTCAAAACAAGGTAACCAGTAAAAAAAAAAAATTAAAGCGTCGCCCACGAGGATTTTTAAGTACTGAAGTTTGGCGCCATTCCACAAGCGTGTGTAATTTTGAAGCGTGACATGTTAGGTATCTATTTACTCGGCGTAACTTCATCTTTCACATTATGCAAAAAAAAAAAAAATGGGCTTACTTTACTGTTTGTTTTTTTTAAATTTTTAAAGCATGAAACTGTTTTTTTTTATTTATTTTTTTTAAAACGTGTTTGAAAAATTGCTGCGCAAATATCGTGCGAGATAAAAAGTTGCAATGACCGCCATTGTATTCTCTAGGGTCTCTGCTAAAAAAACATATAAAACATATATAATGTTTGGGGGGGTTCTATGTAATTTTCTAGGAAAAACATGAAGATTTTTACATGTAGGAGTGAAGTGTCAGAATTGGCCTGGATGAGAAGTGGTTAATGTTTGCATTTGTTACGTTTTGGTTTATTTAGACCCCTTTCACACCGACACGTTTTTTCAGGCGGTTTAGCGCTAAAAATAGCGCTGCTATACCGCCTGAAAAAATCGTGCCCTGCAGTCTTCAGTGTGAAAGCCCAAAGGCTTTCACACTGAAGTGGTGCGCTAGCAGGACCGCTCCAAAAGTCCTGCTAGCCGCATCTTTACAGCGGTGAAGGTGTGTTTACTGCTGCTGCCCATTGAACGCAATGGGAAACCGCGGTAATACCGCCGGCAATGCGTCTCTGCAGAGGCGCATTGCCGGTGGTATTAACCCTTTATCGGCCGCTAGCGGGGGCTAAAATCACCCCGCTAGCGGCCGAATATCGCAGGTAAAAACGGCGGTATGGCGGCGCTAAAAATAGTGCCGCTATACCGCCAGCGCACCTCCCCGCCCCAGTGTGAAAAGGGGCCCAAGTGTAATTGTTGAACTGTAGCGCAGTCACACATTTTGGATTTGCTAGAATATAGAAGACCTCTTTTCTGCATGTCTGAGAATGGAAATAAAATGAGATGAGACACGGCGAAGAGAAGAAATAAGCGATCGACTTACCCCAGAGACTCCACCACTTGTAACACGGTGAACGCTCCATCTTTTACACCTGCAAACACAGAGAGCAAAAGTGAGATAAAACTCCATAAATGTACAACAAAAGGAGAGCGGAGTGATAGTGACAGCCAACATTGTGCAGCTTTAACCACTTGCCGACTGGCTAACGCACATAAACGTCGGCAGAATGGCACGGGCAGGCAAAGCAATGTACAGGTCAGGGGCGGATCCAGAGTCTTTTCTCGGGAGGGGCACTGCCAAAAAATATGTGTTTTTTTTTTGTGGGAAATTTATCGGGGAAATGGCTGGTGTCGGCGCTTCAATCATCCCAGCACCATGGTTGTTATGGTGTCAGGATGATTGAAGCGCATTATTTCTATTATTACATTGTAATATAAAATTAAATAGTTCAATGCAGAATCAGTGGGAGTCCCGAGTGTGTCACTTGCCACCGTCGCCTGCTTTTAGTGGGAGCCCTAAACGCGTGTCACTTGCCACACCTTGTGGATTGTCACTTGCCCCACCTTGTGGATTGTCACTTGCCACACCTTGTGGATTGTCACTTGCCACACCTTGTGGATTGTCACTTGCCACACCTTGTGGATTGTCACTTGCCCCACCTTGTGGATTGTCACTTGCCCCACCTTGTGGATTGTCACTTGCCCCACCTTGTGGATTGTCACTTGCCACACCTTGTGGATTGTCACTTGCCACGTCGCCTGCCACACCTTGCGGATGGTCACTAACTTGCCTGCTAAGGTGTAGTTTTGGTTGTCTCTTGCTGTGTCCCAGACTCCCAGAGTCAGGCAGCAAAGAGATAATGTAATCTCTCTGCTGCCTGCACAGTGAGGGCGGAAGTCACTGCAGGAATGCAGGGCAGGCACGGGCGGTGAGAGATGATCTCATCTCTCTGCTCCCCCGCTCCCCGCTAGCTGATTGGCCAGCTGCCACACTGAGCCTGCTCTCTCACTCCCACCTGCGTTGCCAACACACTGAGCAGCACGGTCTGCCCACGAACCGCGCCGCCCGCCCACAAACCACGCCGCAAGCGGAGCCGCCCGCTTTCTTACCCGTCTGTGGAGCCGCACACTATAGCACCTGCCCGCAGAGCGGCCCGACGTGACTCACTGATGTCACTCGTTGCTAGACGCCAAGCGGCCCAGGCGTTAGCAATGAGTGCAGGGAAGAGGCTCCACCCACCTCCTCCTCCGCTCCTGGTATCGTGTCAGTGCGCCACGTAACTACATTAGACGAGTCTCTCTCTCGGCGCCGCTGATCGGCTGATGTGAGAAACTGAGAGAGACTCAGAGAGGCAGCGGCAGCCGCAGAACAAGTACTGTATATACTTGAGTATAAGCCGACCCGAATATAAGCCGAGGCACCTAATTTTACCCAAAAAAACTGGGAAAACGTATTGCATGCCTCAGTGTGCCCATGACTAGACTGATGTTTAACAAGGGAATCTATGGAAGGGGTGCCCGGCTTTGAAAAATTGGTTCTCCCCGGCCGTAGGTCTCCCAGAAACAAGGCATTTCCCTCTTCTGGCTAGTGACAGGACACAGATCTACTGCTCCCTGTCATCGGGAGCAGCGATCAGTGTCGTGTCACTGGTAGCCACGCCCCCACACAGGTAGAATCACTCCCTAGGACACACTTACCCTCTTCCTCACCCCCTAGTGTTTGACCCCTTCTATGCCAGTGTCATTTATACAGTAATCAGTGCATTTTTATAGAACTGATCGCTGTATAAATGAGAATGATCGCAAAATAGCGTCAAAAGTGTCCGAGATATTTATGATAGCAAAAAGTTAAAAATATTGCTTTTTAAAATCGCCACTTTTTTTGTTTTTTGTTTATAGCGCAAAAAATAAAAACCGCAGAGGTGATCAAATACTACCAAAAGAAAACTATTTGTGGGGAGAAAAAGGACGTCAATTTTGTTTGGGAGCCACGTCGCACGACCGTGCAATTGTCAGTTAAAGCGGCGTAGTGCAGAAACGCAAAAAGTGGCCTGGTCATTTGGCAGCCGAATCCTCCGGGACGCTGAAGTGGGTAAAAACAAGGCAGGATCCATCAGAACTTTTCTGTTGTCAGCGAGTCAATTAGTGCTTCTAAAAATTATCCCATTTCCACTCGGAGACAGACACCCCTCCACCCCCCTCATATTCATAAGACTTAAAGGAGAAGTACGGGGGGGGGGGAGCTGGTTTGGCTGCACTCCCCCTATCGATCACAGGAGTGTAGTTCATTCTGCTCTCCTGTGACCCTTTTTCAGCAGACAACAGGCTGAAGCCCGGTGACGTCACAGAGCTGGTCCAGGCTTAGTCAAGATCACAAAATTGGACTCAGGAACTGCCCACTTGCCTGGACCGACACCCGGCCCAGCCTCGAAGCCAGACGAGCTCAACCAGCGGACCTCCAGGTGTTGATGAACTACAAGTCCCAGGAGGCATTGCAAGGCTGACAGTTACAAGCGTGACTCTTTAGAGCGGAACTTAAAAGGGGGTTGTAAAAGGTTCATGTTTTTTCACCTTGCATCCTATGCATTAAGGTGAAAAAAACACCTGACTATTACTGGTACCCCCAACCCCCCCGTTTTACTTACCTGAGCCCTGAAAAGTCCCGCGACGTGAACGTGCTCTTCAATGGATAGATTGATAGCAGCGCAGCCATTGGCTCCCACTGCTGTCAATCAAATCCAATGACGCGGGCGGAGTCCTGCACTCGGCGGCTATGGACGCCGAATGCAGGACTCAGGAGCGCGGCCGCAAGGTAAACCCCCCCTTGGGAGAGCGCTTCCCAGAGGGGGTTATCTGAGGCGGGGAGGAGCCAAGAAAGCTGCCGGGGACCCCAGAAAAAACACAGTTCGGGGCCATTCTGTGCAAAACGAGCTGCGCAGTGGAGGCAAGCATGACATGTTTGTTATTTAAAAAAAATAAAATGCGAACCTTAACAATCACTTTAAGTCATTTTTTTCCATCTATTAAATGTTCTTCTTGTTGTTTTAACTTTTACTATCTAAACTATTTTTTCTGGCAGTGAATACCTTTATACAGCCCACTTCCTGTTCCATTTTTATTAGGGTGTTAATACTACTTTAATTATTATTAAAGTAGTAGCAGTATTAACACCCTAACAAAAAATAAATATTATTAATAAATGTAAAACACACCAATAAAAATAATCATAAATACCTTAAGACCACCACTACTACTACTACTAGAAAAATAAATAAGCCTAACAAGATAAATAATAATATTTGAATAAATGTAAAATATACTAATAAAAAGAATCAAACACAATAAATGAATACTATGTAATAATAAATAATGAACCCCAAACCCATAAAGCGGGACCTTCAGTCATTTTTTAATCTTTCCATCTATTAAATCTTCTGCCCTTCTTGTTGTTTTAACTTTGGATAGTAAAACATTTTTTTTTCTGCCAGTAAATACTTTATACAGCCCACTTTCTTGTCTGATCATTAAATAAATGGAAAAAATTCAGCGCTGCCTTAAACAGTGAAAAAATGTAATAAATGAAAAAAATTGGAGTGTATTGAAACACAAATTGAATGTGATGCTCTAAGGCCGGGTTCACACTGGTCTGACAAACGCTCCGACATTGGGAGCTCATGTCGCATGACATGTGAAAATCAATGTTTCCCTATGGGAGCCGTCTTAACTGGTCCGACACAAGTCGGTCCGACTTTGAAAATGCTCCCTGTACTACTTCGGTCCGACTTTAGCCCATTGACTATCAGCAGTGCTCTGCTGCTCGAGGGGGAACTCCAGGCCAAATTTTAAATAAAAAAACGGCATGGGTTCCCCTCCAGGGGCATACCAGGCCTTTGGGTCTGGTCTGGATTTTAAGGGGAACCCCTACGCCAAAACGGCGTGGGGGTTCCCCCCCAAAATCCAAACCAGACCCTTATCCGAGCATGCAACCTGGCAGGCCGCAGGGGAGGAGGGGGGGGGAGAGCGGCCCCCCTCCCTCCTTAACCGTACCAGGCCGCATGCCCTCAACATGGGGGGGTTTGGTGCTCTGGAGCAGGGGGGCAACCTGCGGCCCCCCCACCCCAAAGCACCCTGGCCCCATGTTGATGAGGACAGGGCCTCTTCCCGACAACCCTGGCCGTTGGTTGTCGGGGGGCTTATCGGGATCTGGGAATCCCCCCAGATCCCGGCCCCCCACCCTATGTGAATGAGTATGGGGTACATCGTACCCCTACCCATTCACCTGGTGGGAAAAAAAATGTCAAAAAAACACAACACAGCTTTTTAAATTAATTTATTGCACAGCTCCGGGGGTCTCCGCGCTCTCCGGTTCTTTCTTCTGCCGGGCCTCCACTATCTTCTTCCAGCTCTTTGGCTAGCGGGGCCCGGTCTTCTCCGTCGCCTTCTTCTTCTCCCGCTCTCCGGTTCTTTCTTCTGCCGGGCCTCCGCTATCTTCTTCCAGCTCTTTTGCTAGCGGAGGGGCCGGTCTTCCCGTCGCAGTCGCCGCGCGCGCACACACACACACACACACACACACACACACACACACACACACACACACACACACACACACACACACACACACAGCCGCCCCCCCGCGCGCGCACACACACACACAGCCGCCCCCCGCGCGCGCACACACACACACACAGCCGCCCCCCGCGCGCACACACACAGCCGCCCCCCGCGCGCAACGCACAGCCGCCCACACACACACACACAGCCGCCCCCACGCGCACACAGCGCGCGCACACAGCGCACGCACACACACACACAGCCCCCCCACGCCCACACACACAGCCCCCCCCACGCCCACACAGCCCCCCAAGCGCACGCGCACACACAGCCCCCCCCCACACACACACACAGCCCCCCCCCCACACACACACAGCCCCCCCCCCCACACACACACAGCCCCCCCCACACACACACACAGCCCCCCCCACACACACACACACAGCCCCCCCCACACACACACACACAGCCCCCCCCACACACACAGCCCCCCCACACACACACACACAGCCCCCCCCACACACACAGCCCCCCCCCACACACACAGCCCCCCCCACACACACACAGCCCCCCCCACACACACACAGCCCCCCCACACACACACAGCCCCCCCCCACACACAGCCCCCCCCCCACACACACACACACACAGCCCCCCCCCACACACACAGCCCCCCCCCCACACACACAGCCCCCCCCCCCACACACAGCCCCCCCCCCCACACACAGCCCCCCCCCCCCACACACAGCCCCCCCCCCCCACACACACACACAGCCCCCCCCCCCCACACACACACACAGCCCCCCCCCCCCACACACACACACAGCCCCCCCCCCACACACACACACAGCCCCCCCCCCCACACACACACACACAGCCCCCCCCCCCACACACAGCCCCCCCCCCCCACACACACACAGCCCCCCCCCCCACACACACACAGCCCCCCCCCACACACACACACACACAGCCCCCCCCCCACGCACAGCCCCCCCCCCCACGCACAGCCCCCCCCCACGCGCACAGCCCCATGTACACAATGCCAGACAAGATTTGAATGACCTCTGTCACCTCAGGGGCAGCAGCGAGTCGGAGGAAGTTTCCTGCTGCAATTACTTGCA
>CM055123.1:315821641-315919367 GCA_029206835.1 Rana muscosa | reverse complement strand
GAGCAATTTACTTCCTTGCAAGGATTTTCTCTTTTATTATTTTATGCATATAGGAGAACGGTACTTTCTCTTGTACATTTTTTTAAATCGAATTAAAACTTCCTTGATGAACTCTGCACTATGGAAAGTTCTTTTTTCTTTTTTGGATTTCGTTTCATCTGCTGAGGATTATTCACTCTGATTCATCAAGAGTGTTTCCCATTTCTGGATTGGATCAGCTGTGCAGACACGTCTCTGGAGACTCGCCTACTGTGAATGGAGTGTTCCTACTGCAGTCTTCCTGCCTCCCATGGAGTGAACATCGCTCTGCTAAGCTTGTTTTGACCCCCCTGAGAAGGGCGGTCACAGGCTGTTTGGTAAGCCTTCATTTCTCACTTTGGTGGCGGGATCTTCACTTATTGTTGGAATAATATCTATCAGTTTTATTGGATATTTTCTCTGTGGAACTTTCATCATCCAATTAGAGGGAAGACCCACTACACATTCAATTATTCGCTCTTCACGTGCATTTATGAACTTTATTTGTTTATTTGTGCTGTTTACTTGTGTTTTTGATACTTTTTTTCACTTATTTAATTCACTGTATAGACATACACAGTTTTTTCCCAGCGCTACACTATTTTGTATATCCATTTTTGTTTGTACCTTATATCAAAGTTTTTTTGGTGTTAGCAGCAGGTTTCCTTAAGGGACTTATTCATTTATTTATTACTTCACATTATTTTGCACCTAGCGTGAATTTTTCTTTTTATAATCACTTATCATCTACTAGGACCCCCAGGTCCTTTTCCATCCTAGATTCCCCCCAGAGGTTCTCCCCCCCCCCCCCCAGTGTGTAGATTGCATTCATATTTTTGCCACCCAAATGTATTATTTTAAATTTTTCTACATTAAACCTCATTTGCCATGTAGTTGCCGCCCCCCCCCCCCACCCCATTAATTTGATTAGATCTTGTTGCAAGGTTTCCACATCCTGCGGAGAAGTTATTGCCCTGATCACATGTAAACCTGGAAGTGCCGTTTATCGGTTCTCCTCGCCTCACATTGACAGAAGGAGAGGAGAGCCGATCAGCGGCATCTCCTCACAGCGGAGATCTGTACAGATCATCAGGGCCCTGATTACTGTACAGCCCCAACAGTGCCCATCAGAGGTGCGAGTCAGTAGTGCCCATCAGTGCTGCATATTAGCGCTGTCTCATCAGTGCCCAAAAGTGCAGCCTCATCAGCGCACATCAGTAAAGGGGGGAAAAATGATATTTTTTACAAAATTTTCTGACAAACTAAAGGACATTTTTATTTATTTTTTTGCAAGAAATATAAAACCCAGCGAAGATTAAATACCACCAAAAGAAAGCTCTATTTGTGTGAAAAAAATTATAAAAATGTCAGTGTAGCATAACCGCGTAATTGTCATTCAAAGTGTGACAACGCTAAAAGCTGAAAATTTGCCTGGGTAGGAAGGGTGGAAATGGCCCGGTATTGAAGGGGTTAATTGATACTTTTTGCACATGTTGCTCCTTGCACTTTCATATATTGTGGTGTGTGGGAGCACAGATTGCAGTGGACCGGTGATAGTGCTGTCCATTTTCACTTTTTTTTGTATGCGTCACTATACAATCTCATTATTACGTCTTTTTTTTCTTTTTTAGATTGTTTCATGTTTGTCGGTGTTGCTTCGTAAACAGGACCTGTCTGCATGGAGTTATCCCTCCACTCTGCAGGTGTACCATGGTTTGCTGAGCTTCACTGTCCATGCAAAGCCAAAAGTAAGTTGTACACCAGGGAAAAAAAAGGGGGGCCTTTAGAAAAATAAGTCTTCTGAGGTCTGTGGGTACTAATAACATGATCTGACCCTCCGTGTGTGATTTGTTGTAGGTGCGGAAGGCCGCTCAGCTTGGCGTGTGCTCCATCCTGAAGGGCAGCGAGTTCATGTTTACAGACTCCGCCCCCGCTCACCATCCTGCTGCCCAGTCCACCGCTAAGTTTTGTGTTCAGGAGATCGAAAAGTCAGGAGGTAACAGGTGTATTTGGGGCAAAATGGGGGCAGGAATGCTGGGGCAAAATGGGGGCAGGAATGCTGGGGCAAAATGGGGGCAGGAATGCTGGGGCAAGGGACAGAAGGCTGTGGGGGGAAAAATGGGGTAAGGGACAGAAGGCTGTGGGGGGGAAAATGGGGCAAGGGACAGAAGGCTGTGGGGGGAAAAATGGGGCAAGGGACAGAAGGCTGTGGGGGGAAAAATGGGGCAAGGGACAGAAGGCTGTGGGGGGGAAAATGGGGCAAGGGACAGAAGGCTGTGGGGGGAAAAATGGGGCAAGGGACAGAAGGCTTGGGAAGGGATGAGTAGGAGCTGAGCATGGAAGGGAGAGTGCAGAGTCAGTGGGAGGAATCGCAATGCCCCAAAACCATCAAATATCAAGAGTGAAAATGTTTAAAAATTGAAGCTGAAATCTTCCAACTTCCACAAATCATGATTGTTCCCAATAGACTGCTGGTGAAATAAGTCACTATACTCCAGTGAGGTTCTGCCCTTCCTGGAAATATTATGCCGCGTACACACGATCGTTTTTCACGTTGTTAAAAATGCCATTTTTTTAATTGGGCATTAAAAACGACTGTGTGTAGGCTCCAGGGCATTTTTAACGACGTGAAAAATGGCCTAAAAAAATGAGAACCTGCTCTATTTTTTTTCACGTCGTTTTTCACGTCGTTTTTTTTAACGATGTGAAAAACGGTCGTGTGTATGCTTTTACGAGGGGGAAAAAAAACGCGCATGCTCAGAATCAAGTATGAGATGGGAGCGCTCGTTCTGGTAAAACTAGCGTTCGTAATGGAGATGGCATATTCGTCACGCTGTAACGGACTGAAAAGCACGAGGCTGAAAAGCGCGAATCGTCGCTCAACAAACTTTACTAACATGAAGGGGTGGCGCCATTCGAACGGAACTTCCCCTTTATAGTGCCGTTGTACGTCACCGCGCTTTGCTCGAGCGTTTTTTTAAATAAACGTGTGTACGCAAGACAGGCTTGAGAGGAAACAAGAAAAATCACGTTGAGAAAAACTTCGTTTTTGAAAATGACGTTAACCACTTCCCTACCCAGCCATAGTCAAATGACGTCCACAGATGGGATCTCCCATCCTGGGTGGACGTCATATGACGTCCTCGGCTTTGTAGGGGGGATATCTGAATGATGGGGGCAGCTAGAGGCATCATTCAGATATCCTTTTCTTGGGCTGGCGATTCTGTGCACCATAAGAACGATCATAGCGGCAGTCCCGCCGCTTGATCGTTCTTATAGGCGGCGGGAGGGGACATCCCCCCCCCCCCTCTTGCCGCCATCCGGTGATTCTCCGGGCTCTCCCGTGCGATCGGGGACCCGGAGCGAATCTTCCGGCGTTGTTGGTGGGTCACGTGACGAGCATAGAGATGACTGTTGACCAGATGGTCACCAGTCATCTCTATGATCGTCGGAGGCCCGGGCGCGATGTGATGACGTCACGCCCGGGCCTCAAATGTAAACAAAGCCGCCATTGCAGCTGTAAGTATGAGATCAGTGAAAAAAATTTCACTGATCTCATGCTTTCCAGCCTGGAGGAGAGATGTGGGGGGAGGGGGAGGTCTTATTGACCCCGCATCTCTCAATAAAGAGGACCTGTCACACACATTCCTATTACAAGGGATGTTTACATTCCTTGTAATAGGAATAAAAGTGCTAAAAAATAAAAAGTTATATAATTGTAAAAAAAAAAAATAAGTAAAAAGAAAAATTTAAAACGCCCCTGTCCCCGGTAGCTCGCGATCAGAAGCGAATGCACACGTAAGTCGACCACATATGTAAACGCCGTTCAAACCACACATGTGAGGTATCGCCGCGTGCGTAAGAGCGCGTGCAACAATTCTAGCACTAGACCTCCTCTGTAATTCTAACCTGGTAATCTGTAAAAAAATAAAGCGTCGCCTATGGAGATTTTTAAGTACCGGAGTTTGGCGCCATTCCATGAGTGTGCGCAATTTTAAAGCGAGCGTGACATGTTAGGTATCTATTTACTCGGCGTAACATCTTTCATATTTTCCCAAAAAATTGGGCTAACTTTACTGTTTTTTGTTATTTTTTAATTCATGAAACCATTTTTTTTTTTTTTTAAAAAGGCGTTTGAAAAATTATTGCGCAAATATCGTGCAAGAAAAAAAGTTGCAATGACCGTCATTTTATTCCCTAGGGTGTCTGCTAAAAAAACATATATAATGTTTGGGGGTTCTGAGTAATTTTCTAGCAAAAGAATGATGATTTGTACATGTAGGAGAGAAGTGCTAGAATAGGCCCGGTATGGAAGTGGTATAAAAAGCCCTGTATGGAAGTGGTTAAAAACGATCGTGTGTACGCGGCATTAGAGTTTTGCTACAATAAACTGTAAACCAACTTTTTCAAAAATGTTGGTGGCCTTTACCCACTTCTAGATCGCTATACATATGTAAACGTTGCGGCTTTGACGTAAGCTATCAGCCATAACCCCGTGTTTTTTTTTTTTTGGACCATTCTCTTTCTCATAAAAGTAATCCGAGTGGCTAATTAGCCTCTGGATCGCAGTGGGAGGGGTGCCCTCTTACTCCTTGCTGCTCAGGATTACCCTTACCGGCGAGCCCGAAAAACGATCCAACGACAGCTGGCCATAGAGGTGAAGAGAGACCAGATTGTCTCTGATCATCTTGGAGGCCCCGGGGCGACCTCGCTTCTAAAGTAAACAATATTTTTTATTTTTTTTATAAAGGTAAGGGCCCTTTCCCACAGGATGTCCAATCAGGTCCGCCTGCCAGTTTTGACACCCGCCGCGGTTATCCGATCCTGTTTGCAAAATCCAGACAGGTGGTGGTCTTTTTTTCCATCCGTCTATCGGATCGGATATATAATCGGATAAAAAATGGACAGGCGGTCCGTTTTCATCCCCATAGGAGAGCTGGGCTTGGTCAGTCTCCGCTCAGTAAGCAGAGACGGACCTGTCATCTGCCTGCTCAGCAGGAATCGGCGGAGCGGTCCCCGCGCTGGACAAGCGGAGTCCGGTAAACGGAGGCGCCGGTGTGAAAGAGGCCTTAAGGAAAGATTTTGGGGTCTTACTGATCAGTCTACTGGCCTGCTGCCAGTACCATGTGACCGCTGTAACCAATCGCAACAGGTCACATGACAGTTGTAAACTATGAATGGCTTCCTTTCATGCCATCCAATGTGTACAATGTGATCATATGGTACAGACAGGGCCAATCGCAGCCCATCTGCACAATGTGATTAGCTTTGACCAATCACAGCTAATCACAACAAAACAAACTGATTCAGGTTCAATTAGTATAATGCTTGCTTATAGCCATATAATGCACTGCTATAAGCAATTATAATATGTGGAAAAAAAAATACCAATCACCTCCCCAGAGTAGTACAATGTTACTATGGAAAGATTTGATTGCTCTGGTTACAAAAATGTAATAAAAATGTTTTTTTTATTAAAATGTTTTTCTTTGTTTTCCGTACTGTCACCAGTCGGTGTCGCTGATCACTGCCACACCAGGACGTACAGTATCTCACAAAAGTAAGTACACCTCTCACATTTGTGTAAATATTTTCTTCTATCTTTTCATGTGACAACACTGAAGAAATGACACTTTGCTACAATGTAAAGTAGTGAGTGTACAGCTTGTATAACGGTGTAAATTTGCTGTCCCCTGAAAATAACTCAACACACAGCCATTAATGTCTAAACCGCTGGCAACAAAAGTGAGGACACCCCTAAGTGAAAATGTCTAAATTGGGCCCAAAGTGTCAATATTTTGTGTGGCCACCATTATTTTCTAGCACTGCCTTAACCCTCTTGGGCATGGAGGTCACCAGAGCTTCACAGGTGAGTCCTCTTCCACTCCTCCATGACGACATCACGGAGCTGGTGGATGTTAGAGACCTTGCGCTCCTCCACCTTCCGTTTGAGGATGTCCCACAGATGATCAATAGGGTTTAGGTCTGGAGACATGCTTGGCCAGTCCATCACCTTTACCCTCAGCTTCTTTAGCAAGGCAGTGGTGGTCTTGGAGGTGTGTTTTGGGGTGGTTATCATGTTGGAATACTGCCCTGCGGCCCAGTCTCTGAAGGGAGGGGATCATGCTCTGCTTCAGTATGTCACAGTACATGTTGGCATTCATGGTTCCCTCAATGATCTGTAGCTCCCCAGTGCCGGCAGCACTCATGCAGCCCCAGACCATGACACTCCCACCACCATGCTTGACTGTAGACAATACATGCTTGTCTTTGTTCTCCTCACCTGGTTGCCGCCACACACTATCTGACCCAAATAAGTTTATCTTGGTCCCATCAGACCACAGGACATGGTTCCAGTAATCCATGTCCTTAGTCTGCTTGTCTTCAGGAAACTGTTTGTGGCTCTTTCTTGTGCATCATCTTTAGAAGAGGCTTCCTTCTGGGATGACCGCCATGCAGACCAATTTGATGCAGTGTGCGGCGTATGGTCTGAGCACTGACAGGCTGACCCCTCCCCCACCCCTTCAACCTCTGCAGCAATCATATGTCTATTTCCCAAAGACAACCTCTGGATATGACGCTGAGCACGTGACCTCAACTTCTTTGGTGGACCATGGCGAGGCCTGTTCTGAGGGGAACCTGTCCTGTTAAACAACTGTATGGTCTTGGCCACCGTGCTGCAGCTCAGTTTCAGGGTCTTGGCAATCTTCTTATAGCCTCGGCCATCTTTATGTAGAGCAACAATTCTTTTTTTCAGATCCTCAGAGATTTCTTTGCCATGAGGTGCCATGTTGTACTTCCAGTGACCAGTATGAGAGAGTGAGAGCGATAACACCAAATTTACCACACCTGCTCCCCATTCCCACCTGAGACCTTCTAACTCTAACGAGTCACATGACACCGGGGGAGGGAAAATAGCTAATTGGGCCCAATTTGGAGATTTTCACTTAGGGGTGTACTCACTTTTGTTGCCAGCGGTTTAGACATTAATGGCTGTGTGTTGAGTTATTTTGAGGGGACAGCAAATTTACACCGTTATACAAGCTGTACACTCACTACTTTACATTGTAGCAAAGTGTAATTTCTTCAGTGTTGTCACATGAAAAGATAAAAGAAAAGATTTACACAAATGTGACTGAGGGGTGTACTTACTTTTGTGAGATGCAGCATATGATAACGCTGTACTGCACTGTGACAGTATAGTATGTAAAATTATATATATAAAAATATATATATATATATTTCTTAAATTATTTTCCAAAACATTATGACAAAAAGCTTCAAAAAAGCGCCATGCCTCTTGCTAAATACTTTGGACAGTCTACTTTCCAAAAAGGGATCATTTAGGGGATATTTGTCCTGAAATTTTTGGGCCTCAAGAAATCAGGGGTGATCCATTTTCAGATATATATCCCATAGCTTGTGGACCCTACAGACTAAATAATAGACACTGATTTGGGTTATTTTCACCAAAGAAATGTAGCAGAATACATTTTGGCCTAAATCTATGAAGAACAATGATTTGTAACATTTTATAACCGAAACAAAGGAAAATACTCCGATCTCCCCCCCCCCCCCCCCCAAAGAAAAAAGTTTTAGTCTCTCTTTTTAGTTTAGCGGAAAAAAAAAAAAAACTGTGGCGATTAAATACCCACAAGTGTTGGTTACAGTGTTGCATGACCACGCAATTGTCATTCAGGGTGTGACGTCGCTGAAAATTGGCCTGGGCATGTAGGGGGTAAAAAGAAAATAAATTCCCTTATTGCAAAGAAAGACAGTTTGACAGTCACCACATCCCTGTTATATGGACAAAAACAAAACCCCCTGGAGGATGGGACTTTGAAAGTGACTGACAAACCAATAAGATTGTAGTAAAATAAAAGTTTTTATATTTTACTACAATCTTATTGGTTTGTCAGTCCCATCCTCCAGGGGGTTTTGTTTTTGTAGGGGGGGTAAAAGTTCCCCCGGTATTGAAGTGGTTAAATGGCGGGATAGTTGGCCAGTGTAGGGGAATCGGGCAGATGGCTTTGCATTGATCCGGACCGCTATGCTGGCTGCGGTAACCAGACACCGGATCAGCCGGCAATGACCTGAAATCTGATTCTTCTGGACTCTCTTTATCATTGTGTTGATCAGATAATTGTATAACTTTTTTTTTTTTTTTTTTTCCCTCCTCGTGGTCTTCAGGCAGTAAAGAAGCCACCACAACGCTACACATGCTGACCCTGCTGAAGGATCTGCTGCCGTGTTTCCCTGTCAGTGTGGTCAAGTCTTGCTGTGAGACGTTACTGAAGGTCATGACCTTGAACCATGTGGTGAGTGATTTGGGGGGGCATCCTACCATTTACATACCCCCCACTTACATACCCCCACCCAGCTGTTTCTGCACTAAAGCCGTCCATAGATTGTTATAATCTTCAGCTGGCTCAGAAAAAATGGCCTGGTCATGAAGGGGTGTAAATCTTCCGGAGGGCAAGCGGTTACCATGTCTCACTTTACATTATTGTTTAAATGTTTCTTCTTTCCCCTCCGCAGATGATCACGGCTTGTGCCATGCAGGCGTTCCATGCCCTCTTCAGCGCTCACCCTAATGCCAACGCTCTGTCCGCCGAGCTCAATGCCCAGATCATCACGGTGGGTATATGTTCAGAGAAATCAGATTTCTGTAAAAGATTTTATCAACTTTTACTAGGAATTATTAGAATTTTGCACTGCGCTGCTTTAACTGGTAATTGTGCGGACATGCAATGTTGTACCGAAATGAAATTTGCGTCCTTTTCTTCCCACAAATAGAGCTTTCTTTTTAATGGTATTTGATTGCCTCTGCGATTTTTTTATTTTTTGCGATATAAACGGAAAAAGGCAGAAAATTTTGAAAAAAAATGATATTTTCTACTTTTTGTTATAAGAAAAATCGAATAAACTCAATTTTAGTCATACATTTAGGCCAAAATGTATTCAGCCACATGTCTTTAGTAAAAAAAATGTCTAAGTGTATATTTATTGGTTTGTGCAAAAGTTATAGCGTCTACAAACTAGGGTACATTTTCTGGAATTTACACAGCTTTTAATTTATGACTGCCTATCTCATTTCTTGAGGTGCTAAAATGGCAGGGCAGTACAAACCCCCCCCCCCAATGACCCCATTTTGGAAAGTAGACACCCCAAGGAAATTGCTGAGAGGCATGTTGAGCCCATTGAATATTTTTTTTTTTTTTTGTCCCAAGTGATTGAATAATGACAAAAATAAAAATAAAATTACAAAAAGTTGTCACTAAATAATATATTGCTCACACATGCCATGGTTATATGTGGAATTGCACCCCAAAATACATTTTGCTGCTTCTCCTGAGTACGGGGATACCACATGTGTGGGACTTTTTAGGAGCCTAGCCACGTACGGGACCCCGAAAACCAAAACCAGTTGGGTGACAACTTTGTGCAAAAATAAATAAATAAATTGTCTTTTTTCCGCAACTTGTGTCAACATATAAAATATTCCATGGACTCGACATGCCTCTCAGTATATAGCTTGGGGTGTCTACTTTCCAAAATGGGGTCATTTGGGGGGGTTTTGAACTGTTCTGGCATTTTATACACAACATTAGGAAGCTTACATCCACTCTTCTAACCACTTGAAGACAAAGCCCTTTCTGACTCTTTTTGTTTACATGAAAACATTTTTTTTTTTGCAAGAAAATTATGTTGAACCCCCAAACATTATATATTTTTTAAAGCAAAGGCCCTACAGATTAAAATGGTGGGTGTTGCATTTTTTTTTTCCACACAGTATTTGCGCAGCGATTTTTAAAACGCATTTTTTGGGGAAAAAAATACACTTGTTTTAATTTTAATGCACTAAAACACACTATATTGCCCAAATGTTTGATGAAATAAAAAAGATGATCTTAGGCCGAGTACATAGATACCAAACACGACATGCTTTAAAATTTCGCACAAACGCGCATTGGCGACAAACTACATACATTTTTAAAAGCCTTTAAAAGCCTTTACAGGTTACGCCATTAGATTTACAGAGGAGGTCTACTGCTAAAATTACTGCCCTCGATCTGACCTTCGCGGTGATACCTCACATGCATGGTGCAATTGCTGTTTACATATGACGCCAGACCGACGCTTGCGTTCGCCATTGCGCAAGAGCAGGGCAGGACAGGGGTGCTTTTTTTAAAAAAAAAATTTATTATTAATTTTGCTTTTTTATTTTATTTTTAAACTGTTCCTTCTCTCTCTATATATATATATATATATATATATATATATTTATCATTTTTATTGTTATCTCAGGGAATGTAAATATCCCCTATGATAGCAATAGGTAGTGACAGGTACTCCTTCTTTTTTTTTTTTTTTTTTTTTTTTTTTTTAAACTGTGGTCTATTGGACCCTAGATCTTTCCTCTGCCCTCAAAGCATCTGACCACACCAAGATCGGTGTGATAAAATGCTTTCCCAATTTCCCAATGGCGCTTTTTATATCCGGGGGGGGGGGGGGCATTCCCTCCCACTGCTTGTAAAAGCAGTCCAGAGGCTAATTAGCCGCTAGGATTGCTTTTACATGAAAGCCGGCCGCAGGCTGAAAAGAATGATACCAAGATGATACCTAAACCCGCAGGCATCATTCTGGTATAAACATTCAAAGTCCAGCAACATGCTGGTCCTTGTTGGACATGTATTGTAATCTTTTTTTTTTTTTTTCATGCAGCCTGTTGGCTGAGCGAAAAAAGAGATTGATCGGTGGGTATGCCCACCATTAGAATACCGCCCTTCATCCACCCACTTCTAATGATGGGCATACACGCACCATTTATATATGCCGAAGCATGGGGGCATCCTCCCGCAAAAGTTATGCCGCACACACATGGTCGGATTTTTCCACGGGCAAGCCTCCGTCGGAATTTCGACCGTATGTACGCGGCATTAGGAGCAAAATCGCTCCTCCGCCACTGCTGCCCCAATGCTTCGGCATATATGCTTTTTTTTTTTTTAACTGTGGTGGTGAAATCGCCTCCTACAGCACTGGAGTCGCAGGGATCAGGCCTGTCTCTGCGAACGCTGCAGTTATGTGTGTTGTGTTTTGTAAGTGACAGTGATCGATCGATACTGCACTTGGGTGGCCTGGGCTGGGCGGAGGGGCAAAACGCAGATGCCAGCAGGTATCTGGGCTGATCCCGCTAACACTGCGTTTTTGGGAACCCTAAACTGCTGGGGACGCTAGTATAGATCTGATCAGATCAGATATTGATCTGTTCAGATACTATACCACTAAGGGAGGTGTATGCTTCACGCGTGGGTGTTAGCGCTACTGGCACTAACCTGACGCTGCCTGGGGTGTGACGCAGACCATCTCTGACGCTAAAACCTAATTGATATCACCCGCCGGGCGATCAGGGGGTTAAACCTTTATTGGGTTATATATACGGCGGGTGCCCTGACACTATAAAAAGCAAACTAACTAACCAGCGTCACCCGTAACACTTATATGGTGATCACTGGTGAAAGGGGTTAACTAGGGGCAATCAGGGGGTTAAACCTTTATTAGGTAATATATGGGGGTACCCGATGCTACAAAAACCTGCGGCGAGCCTAAAAAAAAAAAACTGGCTACCCATCGGCATCACCGACACTAAGACATCGATCAGAAAAACGATCGCTTAGTGACACTGGCAAAAGGGGGTGAAAGGGTTACTTGGGGCGATCAGGGGGTTAAACCTTTATTGGGGGGGGGCAGGGGGCTACACTGGACCTAAACTAACTGTAGTGACACTTTTACAGTCACAAATGTCACTGATTGCAGTGATCAGTAAATAAATGGTCACTGCAATCAGTGACACTGTGGCTGGGGGGGGGGGCGATTTATGTACCTATGTGTGTGGTGTCAGTGTGCTGTTATGTGCACTAACCTTTGTGTCTTCTCTCATGCGGTGCTCGGTATATGTGAGCGCCGCATGAGGGATGACATCACTTCCTCCTGCCTGTGTAAACATTGCACAGGCAGAGGAAGCATTTGATTCGCCAGGAGCGATCGCGAGGGGGTGGCCAGAATCGAATGGCGGCCCCCTCATCACGGATCGCTCCCAAAGCGATCCCGGCCGCCCACTGTACCGGACCCCCCACCCATACGAAGGCAGGCACATACAGGTACGTGATTCTGCCTGTCCGTGCCATTCTGCCGACGTATATTTACAGTGGGCGGTCGTTAAGTGGTTAAATAAAAGTAATCTTTTAACTTTGTAAACCTTTCTCTGCATTAAGCATGCTTTATGCTAACTGGATGTATTTGTGTTATGTGACAGGCCCTGTATGACTATCTGCCCAATGAGAACGACCTGCAGCCTTTACTGGCCTGGCTGGCGGTAATGGAGAATGCTCACATCAACTTATCACGGTAATAACATTTCCACCTGTTACAGCTTTTACTGTTGTTGTTTTTTTAAACCACATTTGCTTGAATGTGAAAATCGTTTTTTTTTTATATTAAGAAATTGGATCCCCAAACATATAATATAATATATATATTATATGTTTGGGGATCTAATTTCTTACCAAAAAGATATATATATAATTAATCCCTGTCATGCTTTTAATAAAAAAATCTGACACAATGTGACAGTTGAACATATATATGTCATGTGCTGCCTGTCTGTTGAGGGCATCGTTTTTTAAAAGGCAGGCTGCATTCTCAGTGATGTCACCGCTCTCTAGTGATTGGATAGGCTGCATTCTCAGTGATGTCACCGCTCTCTAGTGAGTGGATAGGCTGCATTCTCAGTGATGTCACCACTCTCTAGTGAATGGATAGGCTGCATTCTCAGTGATGTCACCACTCTCTAGTGAATGGATAGGCTGCACTCTCACTGATGTCACCGCTCTCTAGTGAATGGATAGGCTGCATTCTCAGTGATGTCACCGCTCTCTAGTGAGTGGATAGGCTGCATTCTCAGTGATGTCACCGCTCTCTAGTGAGTGGATAGGCTGCATTCTCAGTGATGTCACCGCTCTCTAGTGAGTGGATAGGCTGCATTCTCAGTGATGTCACTGCTCTCTAGTGAATGGATAGGCTGCATTCTCAGTGATGTCACCTCTCTCGTGAATGGATAGGCTGCATTCTCAGTGATGTCACCTCTCTCGTGAATGGATAGGCTGCATTCTCAGTGATGTCACCTCTCTCTAGTGAATGGATAGGCTGCATTCTCAGTGATGTCACTGCTCTCTAGTGATTGGATAGGCTGCATTCTCAGTGATGTCACTGCTCTCTAGTGAATGGATAGGCTGCATTCTCAGTGATGTCACCGCTCTCTAGTGAATGGATAGGCTGCATTCTCAGTGATGTCACCGCTCTCTAGTGAGTGGATAGGCTGCATTCTCAGTGATGTCACTGCTCTCTAGTGATTGGATAGGCTGCATTCTCAGTGATGTCACCTCTCTCTAGTGAATGGGATAGGCTGCATTCTCAGTGATGTCACTGCTCTCTAGTGATTGGATAGGCTGCATTCTCAGTTATGTCACTGCTCTCTAGTGAATGGATAGGCTGCATTCTCAGTGATGTCACCAGTTTTATTGTTACATGTTATAACGTTGTGTTTTGTGTTTGCAGGTTGCAGAGTGACCTGAGTTTGGGTCATCTACCTCGCCTCTCCTCCACCTCTATGAACTGCCTCTTGTCTCCTCACCTGCAGGTTGTGTCTGCAGCTACCGGAACCCTGAAGGTAAATGTCCTCCTGACCACAGAGCCGGTATGACCCGCAACATCTTTACTGACAACACATCTGTATTCTCCTGTTTTAGCCTGTGTGTCGTCATGTTATTCATTCAGATACATAGTTGAGAATTAAACTATTTGTGATGGAGCATATACATAAGCACATGCAGGTAACATGTCTCATTGCCTTCTGGGGGATCAGGAAGGGATTTATTTTCTTCCAAGCTGGAGCAAATTGCATAATGTTTTTTATTGTGTTTTTTTTTTTTTTTGCCTTCTTCTGGGTCATTTGTGGGTATATAGCATTGTGTATATGGAGGATTTCTATTTATTCTGTTCATTTTTTCTGTTGAACCAAATGGATTTGTCCCTTTTTTTTTTTTTTTTTTTTTTTTCAATCTATGTAAATTTTGTTCTCAATAATGACTTTTAACTTTTTTCTGTCTTTTATTTATTTATTTTTTATTCTGCAGTCCGTTCTTACAGAGTGTGTCGGCCCTCATGTAAAAGACATTGGAAGTGTCTCTTCTGCTCCAGTATCAGGACCGGCAGGACATCTCTATAAAATGTTCACGTGAGTCCTTCTGTAACCCCATTATATTTACTGCAACTATTATTATTATATTGCGCAGATTTATTAATGTCACATGACCCTTACTGTCTTTTTTTTTTTTTAACTGAGTCAATTGCATATTAACCAGTTCCTGCCACGCAATAGCCAAAAGACGGCTACAGCGCAGGCTTACAATGCTGGGGGGAGTCCATGGACGTCCTCGGGCGCGCTCTTTGATCGCTGAGACCTTCGGACTCGAAGCTCACAGATCGGGGGTATAGGGGCCAATCACAGCGGCCCTTTGCCATGTGATCAACTTTCAGCCAATAATGGCTGTTTTACAGGTAGTAAACAGTAGCCGGTTATCAGGAGAAAAAGAAGAAAGCTGGTAAGCGGCTTCTGTTAAAGGGACATCGGTCCCAACATTGCGCACCAGTGCTTCCTATCAGTACTTCATCAGCGCACATCAGTGAAGGAGAAATATTATCTGTTTGCAAAATTTTATAACAAGCTCAAACAATTCACACAGGGGGCGGCACGACTTTGGGGGCCACTGGGTAAGGCGATCTGAAGACGACTTCAGAGGCGACTTGCAAAATGACTTCTGTATAGAAGTCAATGTAAGTCGCCCCCAAAGTAGTACAGGAACCTTTTTCTAAGTCGGAGCGACTTGCATCGCTCTTATTAGAACGGTTCTATTGAACAGAGCGGGACGCCTGATGGGCTCTTACTTTTTTTATTCTATTTATTTTTTGGTTCTTTTTTGTTTAACAAAAAATAAAAAACACCATTGGGGATTAAATACCACCAAAAGAAAGCTCTATTTTTGTTAAAAAAAAAAAATACAAATGGAGCTTTCTTTTGGAGGTATTTGATCGCCTCTGTGTTTTTTTGTTTTTTTTTTGCGCAATAAGCAGAAAAAGACAGACAATTTTGAAAAAAAATGATTTTTTTTACTTCTATAAAACATCCAATAAAAATGTAAAAAAATAGAATTTTTTATCAGTTTAGGCCAATCTGTATTCTGCTACATATTTTTGGTATAAAAAAAATCCCAATAAGCGTATATTGATTGGTTTGCGCAAAAGTTATAGTGTCTACAAACTATGGGATAAAAAACAATTTATTTGTTTTTGTTAACCACTTAAGCCCCGGAGCATTTTGTTGCTAAAAGACCGCGTCACTTTTTGCGATTTGACACTGCGTCGCTTTAACTGACAATTGCACGGTCGTGCGACGTGGCTCCCAAACAAAATTGACGTCCTTTTTTTTCCCCCACAAATAGAGCTTTCTTTTGGTGGTATTTGATCACCTCCTGTTTTTTTTTATTTTTTGCACTATAAACAAAAATAGAGCGACAATTTTGAAATAAATGCAGTATTTTTAATTTTTTGCTATAATAAATATCCCCCAAAAAGATATAAAAAAAAAAAAAAATTTTTCCTCAGTTTAGGCCGATACGTATTCTTCTACATATTTTTGTAAAAAAAATCGCAATAAGCGTATATTGATTGGTTTGCGCAAAAGTTATAGCATCTACAAAATAGGGGATAGTTTTATGGCATTTTTATTGAAAAAAAAATATTTTTTACTAGTAATGGTGGCGATCAGCTTCTCTTTTTTTTTTTTTTTTTTTTTTTTTTTAATCGTGACTGCGACATTATGGCGGACACATCGGACAATTTAGACACCATTTTGGGACCGTTGTTATTTTTACAGCAATCGGTGCTATAAATATGCACTGATTACTGTAAAAATGACACTGGCAGTGAAGGGGTTGACCCGTAGGGGGCGCTGAAGGGGTTAAGTGTGACCTAATAAGTGATTCTTACTGTTAGGGGGCGTGGCTTGGCGTGACATGTCACTGATCGTCATTCCCGATGACGGAACAGACGATCACTGACGGTGCCACAAGGAAGAACCGGGGAAAGGTTTGTTTACACTTACCTCTCCCCGTTCTTCAGCTCTGTGACCCGATCGCGGGACACTGGCGGCTATCGGGTCCGGTCACAGAGCTCAGGACCGGGTCGCGAGCGCACCGGCGGCGGGGCTCTTAAAGGGCAACAATTAGAAAAATATAAAGCTGCGCTCCCTATAGATTAAATCAACCAAACATTAAAATGATATAATAGTGACTAGGTGACAATCAATAATTAAATGAGTGAACCCCTAAAAATTGCGCATATTACCACATAACAATGTAAATTTAACATAAAATGTGAAAAGTTGGTGAAATCCTTATGATATTGAATCAAATAAGAAAGTCCAAGTGTGATTTAATATAAGTCCAAAAGGCCCAGAAAGATTGAGGTCCGCAAATTGAAATAAATCAAACTGATAGATCTCCACTAAAATCTCCGTGCACCACCATAAGAATTGCAGGCTTACCAGAAGTAAGCTTTAGACAAGCTTGGAGCTATAACCCAGCCCGGGTCCTATACCAGGAAGTAGCGGGCACTAAACCACAACTCTCCTTGGGCAGATAATCCGGCTGGAAGCCCCGGTATACCAGCAATCCAAAACCAAAAAGGAAAAACTCCTAGCGTGAACCAATTTTTAAAACGAGATTTAATTTAAAAAGGTTGCACTTACATGGTTACAGTTTTCAAGAAGCATGAAATAAAAAGCCGGCCGGCACACAGGCATACACCCGTCCACAGCGAGGGTAGCGTGATGGCGTCAATACGTCCAGGTCCCGACGCACGTTTCGTCAACCACTGACGTCGTCTTGGGTGGGCAAATGTACCTGTACGTGCTTTTGCCCAGCCGTGCCATTCTGCCGACGTATGTCGGCGTGAGGCGGTCCTTAAGGGGTTAAGAAAAACAAAAAAAATAAAATCTATACTTACCTGCTCTGTTGCAGTGGATTTGCACAGGGCAGCCCAGATCTTCCTCTTCCTGAGCCCCTCTTCGCTGCTCCTGGCTCCTCCTTCCTGTGGGGGCAGCCAAGCCACAGCTCCGTGTGTCCATTCAGACAGGGAAGGGAGCTGCGGGTCGGCCCCACCCTCTCTTCTCATTGGCTATAGGACGGACAGCAAGTGGTTAAAGTTTTGGTGATAACCATATGGGGTCTTCTCGGCGGTCATTAGAAAAGTGGTGGCTTTGAGAAGCTGCAAAACATCGTCACCATTACAGGGCCATTTGAATGCGACAAATTATTACTTCATACACCTGGATGGATGAGAACCTTCACGGGCACCTTTCCAGCTTTTTACTTTTAGTATCTACAACTTTTATTTTGCATTAATTTAGATTTGTAGAAGACGGTTTATCCTACAAATTCCACTCCTCCTGGTCCTTTGTCCTGCAAGTTCTTCAGACCTTCTTTGAGGTTGCCGGGAAGTCCTGTCACCCGTTCATGAAGAAGGTGAGTGGATAGAAGAAGCTTCCCGTGTTATGATGGACCTCATAATGTTCTTTACTGATTACTGAGAGGTTTTGTTTTTTGTAGTGTCTACAGACCCTGGCTGACCTCCGGGTCTCTCCTCACTTCCCACACACCGGAGACCTGGACCGAACTGTGGGGGCTGCTGTGGAGGGCATGGGACCAGAGGTGGTCCTGAAGGCCATCCCTCTACAGATCACTGGCACAGAGTAAGTTGCACACTTATTTGCATTATTTTCTGTTTTCCTTTAACTTCAAGCGGAGCTCCGCCTTAAAAAAAAAAAAAAATATTAAAAGCCGTCGGCTACAAATACTGCAGCTGCTGACTTTTAATAAATGGACACTTCCCTGTCCAGGGTGCCCGCGATGTTGGCAGCAGAAAACGAGCAACTGCTCGTCTCTTGGCTGCCCCCGCCGCCATCCGCGGTGAGGGATTTAGAAAGTGAAGCATTGTGGCTTCACTGCCCGGCTCCCAATTGCGCATGCGCGAGTCACGCCACGCATCTTCACTGGTCCCCGTTGTGTTCTGGGAACTGTGTGTTTCCCATGACACAACGTGGGGGGGGGGGGGGTCGTAATAGCCGCAGATTCTGCGGCTACCTATGCCCGGAAGTGGGTGCAAATACCTGTATTATAAAGGTATCTGCTTCCCCCTCCCCCTTGAAAGGTGCCAATTGTGGCACCGGAGGGGGGTGGGGGAATCCGATGAGCGGAAATTCCACTTTAGGGTGGAGCTCCGCTTTAAACAGAATTCCTGGTATCCCCCCCCCCCCCACATTATTGGAGGTTTAAAAAAAAAAAAATGTACACCTACAGATCTATTCCCACGTAATTACCCTCAGAGTACTTACCTCTAGTACAGATGCAATTAGCCATTGATCAAATATATCAGGGATATGCAATTAGTGGACCTCCAGCTGTTGCAGAACTATAAGTCCCATGAGGCATAGCAAGACTCTGACAGCCACAAGCATAACACCCAGAGGCATGATGGGACTTGTAGTTCTGCAACAGCTGGAGCTCCGCATATTGCATAGCCCTGATATATATGCTACATTGTTTGTACCACATGTTCCATGAAGTTACCCTTTTCATTGTATGTCGCATACCACTAAATAAAAAAAAAATATATATAAGTACTGTAGAAATTTCTTTAACCACTTCAGCCCCGGAGGATTTGGCTGCCCAATGACCAGGCCACTTTTTGCGATTCGGCACTGCGCCGCTTTAACTGACAATTGCGCGGTCGTGCGACGTGGCTCCCAAACAAAATTGACGTCCTATTTTTTTCCCCCCACAAATAGAGCTTTCTTTTTGGTGGTATTTGATCACCTCTGCGGTTTTCTATTTTTTGCGCTATAAACAAAAATTGTGTCAATTTTGGAAAAAATTCAACATTTTTTACTTTTTGCTATAATAAATATCCCCAAAAAATATATTAAAAAAACATTTCTGTCTCAGTTTAGTCCGATACGTATTCTTCTACATATTTTTGGTAAAAATCGCAATAAGCGTTTATTGATTGGTTTGTGCAAAAGTTATAGCGTCTACAAAATAGGGGATAGATTTATGGCATTTTTATTGTTTTTCTTTTACTAGTAATGGCGGCGATCAGCAATTTTATTTTTTTTATTTTCGTGACTGCGTCATTATGGCGGACACATCGGACACTTTTGACGCTATTTTGGGACCATTGTCATTTATACAGCGATCATTGCTATAAAAATGCACTGATTACTGTGTAAATGACACTGGCAGGGAAGGGGTTAACCACTAGGGGGCGAGGAAGGGGTTAAGTGTGTCCTAGGGAGTGCTGCTAACTGTGGTGGATGGGCTACCTAGTGTTAGCGAAATTAGGCTGTACGCAGAGCACACAGACAGATATCGTGTCTCTAATGATAACACGCTTCGTTCTTAATGCAATAATGCATCTTAAGCTAAAAGTTCACTCGCCATTCGTTCGATTTCCCATTCATCCAAAAGCCAAACATCACCGGACTGTTGGGTTTATCCCAGCATCCTCTGCCCAGGAGCCGCCTCTCTCGATCTTTTTATTAAAATCCCTGCAGGAAGTGATGTCGCAGCATGTGACCTCCTCCATAGGAAGTGACCTCGCAGGGTGGGAGGTCCACACAGCAGATGACCATATAAGGATATGTTAAATACAGCCAATACAATACATGAATACAATGATGGCTAAAGTCTTATGGGCGTGTCCGGGCAGATAAAGCGTGTATGCTCTTAGCAAACAAAGCCGTATTGCTTTAAAACATGGGCACCGTCCCTGACTCTGAAACGCCCATAAGCTCTCATATTACCACTGATAGGAATCCTTATTTTGCGCCATTCCATAGAATAACGCATACTCGGATTATACTATTATTGCGAAGGGAGGCTATCTGCAGGCGCGCGCTACGAATCTCGACCATGCTGATCAGACACAGCAGAGACGTGCGCACATCTGTAACCAATGATGTCGCTGCAGAGCGAGCATACCCCCTTCTCAACGATCGTCCGTGCTAATGCACAGAGGGCCTCTCGTCAGCGGACATATCCCCACGCTGCAAGCATCACACTCCAACCTCAAGACGTTTTCCTCTACCAGACGGGATTCAACCAGCCTCAGACTGCCCCAGTCAGCTCTTTAGAGCGGGTTGCGGAAGTACTAACACTGGGTGACACTATGACAATACATATTAAATACGTCTTCATAAAATTTCCACAATACTAGAACATGACAGAGATCACTGCTCCCGATGACAGGGAGCAGTAGATCACTCGGGGGCATCGGAACAGGACAGGCAAACCAAGTAGCTGTCCTGGGGCCCCAGCAGAGGGCAGCACAGGCACAGCAGAAAGAGGAGCCAGAGGACTCGAGGAGGCAGCACGGGAGGCGCTAAGACATTCACCCCCGCATATCCACTGTAATATTGTGCGATCGGCGCCCCCCCCCCCCCACGAACGGCGACAATGTCCCGCCATAGCCACCCCTCCGCCCCAACAACTTGATGTCCTGAAAAAAACCGCCAATGTCCTGCGGTAGCACCCCCCCCCCGCTTGTCCATTGTCCTTCAGACGGCCCTGAGATCACTGTCCTGTCACAAGGCAGAACAGGGAAATGCTTTGTTTACAATGGCATCCCCCCCCATTCTGCAGCTCCAAGCCAAGACAAGATCGCGGGACACCCGACAGACATCGAGTCTGCGGGCACAGTCACGGAGGTCATGACAGTGGCCCGCACGGCGGCAAATTCAAAGGGGCGTACGGGTACGTCCCTTTGCGCAGCCGTGCCTTCTGCTGACGTAAATGTTCGTGCGGCGGTCGGCAAGCGGTTAATATTGTTGCTTTTTAAATTTGTCCTTGTATCTGCTGCAACAACATGGATCAAATAATGTGAAGTCTTTAATATTTCCAGTTAGGTTACATGGCGAAAATGTTTGTGACCTCAGGACCATCACACCTATATGAACTTAGACATCCTATTTTTAACTACCGTATATACTCGAGTATAAGCCAAGTTTTTCAGCACATTTTTTTTTGCGCTGAAAATACCCCCCCTCGGCTTTTGCTCGAGTCACCTCTTTGCGCCTGATCTCCCGGACTTTGGAGACCCGGTACCAGTCGGCTGTAGGTCCCCTGGACCCCAAACTTGGCAAACATGTAGCCCCACTCCTCCTCTATAAGTGTACAAAGCTTGTTGTCCGGGGGACCTACGGCCGTGGAGCACCGTTTTTTTTTTTTCAAAGCCGGGCACCCCTTCCATAGACTCTCCCATGTTAAACGGTAATTTCTCCGGTGACTTTGGGGGACCCGTTACTGGCCGGTCGTAGGTTCCCTGGACCCCGGACTTGGCACACATTTAGCCCCATTTCTTCTCTACACGTGTGCAAAGTTTGTTGTCTGGGGAACCTAGGGCCGGTGAGCACCGATTTTTCAAAGCCGGGCACCCCTTCCATAGACTCCCATGTTAAACGTGAGGCATGGGCACAGTGACAGTGAGGCATGGGCACAGTGACAGTGAGGCAAAGTGAGGCATGCAGATGGACACCCTAGGCTTATACTCGAGTCAATAAGTTTTCCCATTTTTTTTGTGGTAAAATTAGGTGCCTCGGCTTATATTTTTGGGTCGGCTTATACTCGAGTATATACAGTAATTTGGAGATGGGGGGGGGGGGGGGCGGGCGGGCCCTCCTAGTTTCCACTCTTAAAGGTTTGTTCAAAAATTCTGGCGCGTTGGTGGGCATTTGTACCCATTTGTGAGGTCATGTTGGGTAATATGACCCAACTCACAATCTCTGCTCCCAGTTCATCCCAAAGGTGATAAGTAGGGTTGAGGTCAGGGCTCTGTACAGGACACTCCAGTTCCTTTACACCCAACTGGTCTCCTCATCACACCATGTCTTTATGGAGCTGGATTTGTACACGGGGGGGGGGGGGGGGGGGTGTATAGTCATGGTGGAACAGAAAAGGGTCTTCACCAAACTTGCCACAAGGCTGAAAGAGCACAATTGTCTACAATGTCCTAATATGCTGTATAGCAATGGTCATCAATCCCTGTCCTCAGGGCCCACTAACAGGCCAGGTTTTATTTCTTACCTTGGGGGGGGGGGGGGGGGGAGATGCAGACTAGAATACTGCAATCACTGCAAATGAGATCACCTGTGATGTATTTCAGTTATCTTCCAATCTTGGCCTGTTAGTGGGCCCTGAGGACAGGGGTAGGTGACCAATGCTGCAGGATCCCTCATTGGAAGCACCTGAACTCAATTAATTAGAGGGAGTCCACATACACTATATTGCCAAAAGTATTGGGACGCCTGCCTTTACACACACATGAACTTTAATGGCATCCCAGTCTTATGGCCCGTACACACGATCCGAATATCGGACGAAAACGATCGTCCGAGGAAGAATCTTACGATTTTCGGATCGTGTGTACACTACTTTCGAGAGCCGATCATTACAGTTCATCCGATATTATTAGATCGGACAAACACGAAAATTTTCCTCGTACGATGTCAGATCGTACGATTTTCATTTAGTCAGTACAGTTGTCGTCTGAAAATACAATACAAATACATTACAACACATGACATCACTTTTTTTTTTTTTTTTCTGTCGTACGGGAATTTTCGTGACTTTAGTAACCTATTCAATTTCTACATGCGACTATTAAGCGAAAAAAGTCGTACGATCTGTTGTACGATATTCGGATCATGTGTGCGGGGCATTTAGGCCCCTTTCACACTGAGGAATTTTTCAGGCGTTTTAGCGCTAAAAAATAGCGCCTAAATACCGCCTGAAAAACTCCTGCCCTGCAGTCTCAGTGTGAAAGCCCAAGGGCTTTTACACGGAGGCGGTGCACTGGCGGGACCGCTCTAAAAGTCCTGCTAGCCGCATCTTTGGAGCGATGAAGGAGCGGTGTGTATACCGCTCCTGCCCATTGAAATCAATGGGACAGCGCGGCTATACCTTTTCGGCCGCTAGCGGGGGTTAAAACCGCACTCCTAGCGGCGGAATACCACTGCTAAAAATAGCGGCGCTATACTGCCAACGCACCTCCCGCCCCTGTGTGTAAGGGGCCTTAGTCCGTAGGTTTCAATATTGAGTTGGCCCCGCCCCTTTGCAGCTATAACAGCTTCAACTCTTCTGGGAAGGCCGCCCACAAGGTTTAGGAGGGTGTCTATGGGAATGTTTGACCAATCTTCCAGAAGCGCCTTTGTGAGGTCAGGTACTGATGTTGGACGAGAAGGTCTGGCTCGCAGTTTTTCTGTTTCGAATTTCATCCCAAATATGTTCTATCGGGTTGGGGTCAGGGCTCTGTGCAGGCCAGTCCTGTTCCTCCACCCCAAACTTGCTCATCCATGTCTTTTATGGACCTTGCTTTGTGCACTGGTCCAAATCATTTGGTGGAGGGGGGATTGTGGTGTGGGGGTTGTTTTTCAGGGGTTGGCCCCTTTAGTTCCAGTGAAGGGAATGCATAAGGCGTCATACCAAGACAATTTCATGCTCCCAGCTTTGTGGGAACAGTTTGGGGACGGCCCCCTTCCTGTTGCAACATGACTGCGCACCAGTGCACAAAGCAAAGTCCATAAAGACATGGATGAGCGAGTTTGGGGGGGAGGAACTTGATTGGCCAGCACAGAGTCCTGACCTCAACCCGATAGAACAGCTTTGGGATGAATTAGAGCGGAGACTGCGAAGCAGGACTTTACCCCAAGTACAACCCCACACCATAATCCTCCCTCCGCATTTGTAGCCGCTTTCATCTACACGTATAAAAGTAGAATATCTATTATTATGAACTCATACATGTTGTGTCATTCATTTTTTTTTTTAATCTTATTTTTGTCAGGGAGACGTTCGACTTTCCCCGCAGCTGGCTGGTGCCTGTGATCCGCGATCATGTGAAGAACACAGAGCTGGGATTCTTCACCCGATACTTCCTACCGCTGGCCGCTACTGTGAAGAAGAGAGGTGATTAACCCCGTTGAATTCTCCCTTTTTTCCCACAAAAGAGGACAGGATTTAATGCCTTCAAGCCGCACATATCACATCCTCGGACGGGCGAGGTTCCCAAGCTGAGAGTTCACTCCCAGCATAATGACTGAGCTGTCATAGTGGTAATGATCAGGATGGGCCATGCGGGAAAGGCTCCGAAATCATGTGACCACCGTGGCAGCCAATCACAGTGGTCACGTGATCTGGCAGTTCTTCCCGCCTTGGCGCAAAGACCCAGTGAAAGGGACGCCGGGTCTGGGCAGGAATGATGTGGTGTTTTCGCATTTTTACGCAATATATAGATCCATTCAGTCTAAAGTTCTTACACACGCAGGAGGGTCTTATTTTGCTAAAATTTTAACCACTTGCCCTCCAGAAGATTTACCCCCCCCCCCTCATGACCAGGCCACTTTTTGCGATATGGCACTGCGTTACTTTAACTGACAAATTGCGCGGTCGTGTGCTGTACACAAATAAAATTTATGGCATTTTTTTTTTCCTCAAATAGAGCTTTCTTTTGGTACAGGGGGGTCCCCGATGTTACGAACCCGTTAGGGGCTTTCCTCCTGTTTGTAATCCGGAAATTTTCGTAAGTTGGCCGCGCATGCGCAGAACGACAATTACGGACGTTTCCAATGTTTTCCGATGTTCCGTCGAATGCCGTTCTGTGCATGTGCGGCCAATTACGGACATTTTCCGAGGATCCGTCTGGCCGCGCATGCCCAGAATGGCAGATGGTCCCCGCAGCGCCCTGTTCGTACATAGGAGTGGTTCGTAAGTCGGGGACCCCCTGTATTTGATCACCTCTGCCGTTTAATTTTTTTTTCGCTATAAACAAATTTTCAATTTTGAAAAGAGAAAAAACACACTTTACTCTTTCGTCCATGGACCGACACAGCTTCTCTATTGACAAAGTGGGTATTATCCGTTAATTAGGAGTGACTAGGCAGAAAAACTTGTAAAAAGTGTTGCATCACACCTTCTACAGTACCGCCCAGGGGGCAGACCCTCTGGGTATACCCTCTCAGTCTGCATCTTCGCAGATCAGTTTTTTTCTGTCTAGCAAGGAGTAGGACATGGCTCCCTTCGGGCCCATTGGTCCGGGGAAAAAAGATATCTATCTATCTATATATATATATATATATATATATATATATATATATATATATATATATATATATATATATATATATATATATATATATATTTTTTTTATTTTTTTTGCTACATTTGTTGTTTCCTGCGATCTTCGATCAACTGCCGACTGGGTGACAGGCTGGATCCTCTATCCTTGTAGTCTCCCCAGTTTCGGCCATCGAGCGTGTGCCGACCCTAGCTACGCGCTGGGTTTTCCACGACATGCCCGTCGCTCCACGGGTGGCCGGTGAGCTTACGCTCCAGGGCCTGCATCGGACCGCTCAGCTTCGGCTGACCTTATGGCCGAGTCGCAGCAGCCTGGCCGGTGAGCTTACGCTCCAAGGCTTGCATCGGACCGCTCAGCTTCGGCTGACCTTACGGCCGAGTCGCAGCAGCCTGTCCGGTGAGCGTCATGCTCCAGGGCATACATATGATCGTCCCTTCTGGGTCCAATCACAGCATGCCTGGCCAACAGTCACCTTCCGTGCGCGGACGATGATCTGTTTGGAATGTCTTCCAGCAGAATACATGCAGGATAGGTAAGTAAAACTCCCCTGCCTCGGCTGGGTGATTTAGCTGGACATTCCTGGAGAGATCAAGTAAGTGGTTGTGGCCCCTTTCTTCCCTCTCTCCCTGCCTTTCTCTCCTCCCTGGGCTTCTAGCTAAAGGTTGCTGGGTGCTGGGGGTCACCTAGGGGGTCCCACTGGAGCGGGGCTGGCTGTAACTAACATTTAAAAGAAATGTCATTTTTTCTTACCTGTGTTTGTGTCCTTCCTCCTCCATGCTGTCGGCGGCCATTTTGAGGTGGTCCATGCCAAGTTTGGCCTCTTGTGACTGCCCGGCGGCCATCTTCCTGTGGTTCGGCCACACCCACTGGCCCCTATCAGCTGATCGGCGGCCATGTTTGTCCACCCTGTATGCAGATATTGCCGTTCGGCGGCCATCTTTTTGTGGGCTATGGCTGCTTGACTTCTGTCGGCGGCCATTTTCTTAGAGCCCACATTATCTTCCATACAGACGTTTTTGGCAACCATTTTTCGAGAGCCTCCGGCCTCTAGGGTGCATTACACTGGCGCGAAAATTCACACAGGAAGTGCTGATAAAAGAAGCAGACTGACACAGCAGCAGTGGGAACAGCATCACAGGCGCAGCATAGCAGTACCTATCCAGGGTGGTGAGTCCTCTGGGTGACCCGGCCTCTCTGCAGCACAGGAGGGTGGCCTATTGATATCTTGCCTGGAGCCCTGTGAGTGTCAGCGTGTGGTCAGCATGGCATCTGAGCCAGATGTCTTCTCCCCTGAAACACCAGATTTAGCAGCTGGTGCCCCTGAGGTGTCTATGAACGCTATGACTGCAATCCTAGAGGCGTTTGCTGCCAGGGTGGAAGCAGCACACGGGAATACAGGGGGTAGTAAACGCCCCATCCCCTGCAAGCTTCTGGGGATAATTCTGGTGCAGAACCAGGTCCAGCTACGGCTCGGGGCCCAGATTCTGACGCATCAGAGACTGCAGACCGTGACCGGACAGTGAGAATGACTCAAAGTCCAGGTCAGTACGCGAGACGGCTTTGGTATCTGACCTTATTACTGCAGTGCGGGATATGCTAAAATTGGAAAATACTGCAGAAGCAGCAGAGACTCCGGTCCACTTGGGTTTCATAGACCTGCCCGCACTGCTAAGGTGTTCCCTTGTGTGTCTTTTGATAAACTCTTATACAAGGAATGGGAGAACCCACTGAGGGTCTTTACAGCCCCAAAGAGGTTTTGCGGTACGGTACCCCTTTTGAGGAGAGTTTTCTGAAGAAATGGACCTCTCCCCCCTATAGTGGACCCTCCGGTGTCCAGACTTAATAGAGCCACCACAATTCCTGTAGAAGGGGCTCCTGTTTTCAAGGACCCTGTGGATAAGGCTGAAGCACTCGCTTACTACCTATACTCAGTGGTAGGCTCGGCAGTACGCCCGGCATTGGCGGGGGCCCTAGTGTCTCACACACTTACTGAATGGGCAAGATTGCTACCTCCAGGGGTTAAGGAGCGAGATGCTCCTCCTGATGAGATAACATTGGCCGACCTGTTGGTCCAGGGCCTTAGGTTTGTCTGCGAGTCAGACATGAATACTATTCCCCTGCTGTCTAAAACTTTGGTTTATGCAGTAGCAATACGCCGCCTGATCTGGCTAAAAGGCTGGTCTGCGGACCAGACTTCCAAGAAAGCCCTGTTGGATCTGCCTTTTAAGGGCGACAGACTTTTTGGGGCTTCTCTGGATGACATCATCAAGGATGCCACAGGAAGTAAAAGCACTTTGCTTCCCCAAATTAGCAAGGATAAGGGGCCACGCCAAGGGCAAGGGCCCTCCTTTACTGCACACAAGTGTTTTTTTCGTCCCCCTAGGGCGACAGGGAAAAGACCCCAGGCCGATAAAGCGCCTGCCCAAGGACAAAAGCGTCCCTGGTCCCGCATACCCAATAAGCCTGCGGACAAATTTGCGTCCGCATGAAGGTCCACCCCCACCCAGCTCTCGGGTGGGGAGACGTCTTCGCAAATTCGCGACTCAGTGGACAGCACTAATCTCCGACAGGTGGGTTTGCGAAGTAATCTCCTCAGGCTACAAGATAGAGTTTCTCTCTTGTCCACCGGACAGATTCAACACCTCCAATCTCCAGCTACTACCGACCCGTCGGGAGGCCCTGTATGGGGCGGTCCAGGGTCTACTGGAACGCGGGGTAGTTATTCCAGTTCCAGAACTGGAACGGGGTTTTTACTCAAATCTGTTCATTGTGCCGAAGAAGGAGGGGGTTCGTCCAAGCTTGGATCTCAGAGCCCTCAATTGCTTTGTGAAGGTACAAAGTTTTCGGATGGAGTCGGTTCGATCTGTAGTCACGGCTCTCCATCCGGGGGACTTTCTGGCCTCCTTGGACATCAAGGACGCATACCTGCATGTCCCCATATACTCCAGACACCAGAGGTTTCTGCGATTTGCTATTGGGAAGGACCACTACCAGTTTGTGGCCCTCCCGTTGGGCCTTGCCTCAGCACCCAGGACGTTCACCAAGGTGCTCGCTCCGATTCTGGCACTTCTAAGACAGCGGGGTATCGCTATCACAGGCTACTTATACGACCTTCTGCTGAAGGCCCCTTCAAGCTCAGAATTAGAGGTAAGCGTGTCCATTACCTGTCAGACTCTTCGAGACTGTGGTTGGATACTAAACACGCAAAAGTCAGTATTGGTGCCCACTCAACGCCTAGGGTACCTGGGGTTGATTCTGGATTCTTCAGAGGCAAAGGTATTCCTCCCTGTGTAGAAGTTGCAGACCCTCCGGGCTGCAGTATGGCAGCTGACTTCCAGGAATTGGTCGTCACTCCGTTTTTTGCATGCGAGTGTTGGGCCTCATGGTAGCCTCCTTCGAGGCGGTCCCATATGCTCAATACCACACTCGAGTGTTACAGAAGGAAGTTCTGTCCAGATGGAACAGATGTCCATCATCTCTGGATTTTCAAATCCGAGTGAGCCACATAGTCAGGAGATCCCTGGTATGGTGGCTGACAGCACCGGCTCTAATGGCCGGGAAGTCATTTCTTCCGGTTTACTGGATAGTGATCACGACGGACGCCAGCCTTACAGGTTGGGGGGGGGAGTCTGGGGTGTTCAGTCGGCGCAAGGTCGCTGGACCCCAGAGGAAGCCCTCCTGCCGATCAATGTCCTGGTAATCCGGGCGATCAGGCTGTGCCTCTTCAAATGGTCTCAGAGGCTGCAAGGGCGTCCAGTCAGGATCCAGTCAGACAACGCCACAGCAGTGGCATATGTCAATCATCAAGGAGGAACAAGAAGCTCAGCTGCAACATCGGAGATCGCTCGCATCCTGAAGTGGGCAGAGAGGAGCGTACCGGCACTGTCGGCCGTGTACATTCCGGGTGTGGAAAACTGGCAGGCGGACTACCTGAGCCGCCAGATGCTGGACCAGGGAGAAGGGTCCTTACACCCGGAGGTGTTCCAACTCCTCTGCCAAAGATGGGGCACACCAGACGTAGATCTTCTGGCTTCCCGACTCAATCGGAAGGTATTGAGATTTGTGGCCTGGTCAAGAGACCCATGGGCAGACGCAACGGACGCGTTGGTAGCATCGTGGGGTCAGTATCGGCTAATCTATGCCTTCCCTCCCTTAAGGCTTCTTCCTCTTCTGCTCCGCAGAGTGGAGGCAGAGGGAATTCCAATGATCCTAATCGCTCCAGATTGGCCTCAGCGTCCTTGGTACGCCGATCTAGTACGTCTGGTAGCAGACGTCCCCTGGCGCCTACCACTACGGAAGGACCTGCTATCGCAAGGTCCCATATTCCATCCTGCTTTACAGTCATTGGCTTTAACGGCATGGCTGTTGAAAACCAGGTACTGAGAGACCGGGGCCTGTCAGACTCCGTAATCTCTACTATGAGAAGTGCTCGAAAACCGTCCTCTAGGAAGGTCTATCACCGCACTTGGAGGGCCTACATCTCCATGTGTGAGGAAATGAAATGGCATCCGCGTACCTATTTGGTTTCCAGAATCCTGCTGTTTTTACAGCATGGGGTGGATCAAGGGCTTGCCCTAAGTATGATTAAGGGACAGATATCTGCCCTGGCTGTCTTTTTTCAGCGACCCCTGGCGACTCACTCTCGTGAGTACATTTGTGCAGGGGGTCCGACATGTGGCCCCTCCGGTCCGTCCCCCGTTACCTCCGTGGGACTTGAACCTGGTCCTCTCGGTGCTTCAGAAGGCACCGTTTGAGAATATTAGAGATATTCCCCTGTTGACACTTTCTCAGAAAGTGGTCTTTTTGGTGGCTGTTACGTCAGTTAGACGAGTCTCTGAGCTGGCAGCCTTGTCCTGCAAGGCTCCCTATTTGATTTTCCACAAGGATAAGGTGGTGCTGCGGCCGCAGCCTTCCTTTCTTCCGAAAGTCGTTTCGGCTTTTCATCTCAACGAAGACATTGTACTTCCATCCTTGTGTCCTCAGCCGTCGAATCCTAAGGAGTCGGCGTTGCATTCCTTGGACGTTGTCCGAGCTTTGAGAGTATACCTATCTGCTACTTCCCTGTTCCGGAAGTCAGACTCACTGTTTGTTTCGGTGGCTGGTCCCAAGAAGGGCCAAGCAGTCTCATCGGCCACCATCTCTAGGTGGATCCGACAGATAGTAATCCAGGCTTACGCCTTAAAGGGTCAGGCGCCCCCCTTTCCTGTCACGGCGCATTCGACCAGGGCAATGGGTGCCTCTTGGGCTTTCCGACATCAAGCGTCTGTTTCCCAATTATGTAAAGCGGCGACTTGGTCGTCCGCACACACTTTCACAAAATTCTACAAAATTGATGTAGGTGCATCTTCGGATGCCTCTTTTGGCCGCAAGGTTTTGCAAGCGGCTGTTTAGAGTTGCAACTCCTCCAGTGGAGGAGTGCTGTTTTGTGTTTGGGGTGAAGTTTATTTTTATGCTGTTACCACCCCTCGTTTTTTCTCTGACACTGCTTTGGGACGTCCCACTTTGTCAATAGAGAAGCTGTGTCGGTCCATGGACGAAAGAGTAAATAGGATTTTTTACTCACCGTAAAATCCTTTTCTCTGAGTCCATGGACCGACACAGCACCCACCCCTCCTTTTAAGTTTGTACTGCTTTTTGACGAACTGATCTGCGAAGATGCAGACTGAGAGGGTATACCCAGAGGGTCCGCCCCCTGGGCGGTACTGTAGAAGGTGTGATGCAACACTTTTTACAAGTTTTTCTGCCTAGTCACTCCTAATTAACGGATAATACCCACTTTGTCAATAGAGAAGCTGTGTCGGTCCATGGACTCAGAGAAAAGGATTTTACGGTGAGTAAAAAATCCTATTTTTTTACTTTCTGCTCTAAAACATATCCAGTAAAAAAAAAAAGTTTCTTCATAAGTTTAGGCCAAAATTTATTCTGCTACTTTATTTTCGGTAAAAAACAAGAACCCAATAAGTGTATATTGATTGATTTTTATGCGAATGGTATAGCGTCTACAAACTATGGGATATATACTGTATAAGCCGACCCGATTTATAAGCCGAGGCACCTAATTTTACCACAAAAAAATGGGAAAACGTATTGACTCGAGTATAAGCCTAGGGTGTCCATCTGCATGCCTCACTGTGCCCATGCCTCATTGTGCCCATGACTAGACTGACGTTTAACATGGGAGTCTATGGAAGGGCTGCCCGGGTTTGAAAAAATCGGTGCTTCCCGCCCGTAGATCGCCCAGACAACAAACTTTGCACACTTATAGACGAGAAATAATGATACATATGTGCCAAGTTTGGGGTCCAGGAGACCTACGACCTGCTGGTACTGGGTCCCCAAATTCACCAGAGAAATGACCGTTTAACATGGGAGTCTATGGAAGGGGTGCCTGGCTTTGAAAAATCAGTGCTCCCAGGCCGTAGATCGCCCGCACAACAAACTTTGCACACTTGTAGAGGAAGAATGGGGCTACATGTGTGCCAAGTTTGGGGTCCAGGGAACCTACGACCGGCCAGTACCGGGTCCCCAAAGTCCTGGAGATCAGGCACAAAAAGCTGACTCGAGTATAAGCCGAGGGGGGCATTTTCAGCACAAAAAATGAGCTGAAAAGCTCTGCTTATACTCGAGTATATACAGTACTTAAAGGAAAAAAAGAAAATAATAAATAAAAAAAATAAAAAAAAATATATATATATATATATATACACACACACACACACACACACACACACACACACACACACACACACACACACACACACACACACACACACACACACACACACACCTCAAAATTTCAAGTCGTGAGCTACTAACCAGGTTTCAAGGGTTACTTGCCACCAGTTGCCCCGCCCTTAATCATGCCATCATAAATTATCTCATGAAATTGCACTTAAATGTTTTATGCAGAATTAAGTTAATTAATTAAATAAATATTAACAACAACTTTATCAGTGCCCATCAATGCAGGGTCACCTGTGCCCATCAATGAAGCGTGACCCGTGCCCCACATTGCAGCCTCACCCGTGCCCCACATTGCAGCCTCACATTTCCCCCTGCAGCTGCAGACATCAACCCGGTACCATTTTTTTAGAGCCGTCTGTCGGCTTTTTACTGATAACAACCGATGCGGCTAAAAGCCGCTCGTCTGTTATTCTAAAGGAGTGGAAGGGGACGTCCCAATGTGAATTTTGCAAAAGAATGTTATTCCTCAGAGTACTGCAGGGTCATTAGGACATAACCATCCTGGGCCTTGCCTTTTATTTTTGCACTATTGCCATATAATGTACCCGTGAGGTCCAAGTCCTGTAAACACCTCCAAATTATTTTTTTGAAAATTCTGCATGTCTGTAATAGATTTTTTTTTTGTTCCATTATTCTTCAGCTGGTGAACTGGCTCAAGCAGGAAGAAACCTCGAGGCCAAAATCTATGAGACTCTCCAGTGGCAAGTAAGTGGTACCTCCCCAGTGTTTCTATATTTGAAGTGGACATCCGACCATCACACTTATGAGGTTGATGTCTCATCCCAAAGTCACGGCCATTAAAGCAAGACCCATCCCCCCCTTAAACTATCTGTGCTAATTACATGTATTTGTTCAAACCAGTGGACTTTCATATAGTAGCACACTGCTTTGTTTACTACATTTCCAGCCCCACTGGTCCACCCTGCCTGTGCTCTGCCTACCGTGCCACCATTCTCTGTGCTGGCCCACCGATGACATCTGTGCCATATCTATAGGGGAAAAATAATATGACTTCCTCCCAGAAGTGAAGCTGCTTTAGCTTACCATGCTCCCTCTCCCAGAAGTGACGCTGCTTTAGCTGACCCTGCTCCCTCTCTTCCAGAAGTGACGCTGCTTTAGCTGACCCTGCTCCCTCTCTTCCAGAAGTGACGCTGCTTTAGCTGACCCTACTCCCTCTCTTCCAGAAGTGACGCTGCTTTAGCTGACCCTGCTCCCTCTCTTCCAGAAGTGACGCTGCTTTAGCTGACCCTGCTCCCTCTCTTCCAGAAGTGACGCTGCTTTAGCTGACCCTGCTCCCTCTCTCCCAGAAGTGACGCTGCTTTAGCTGACCCTGCTCCCTCTCTCCCAGAAGTGACGCTGCTTTAGCTGACCCTGCTCCCTCTCTCCCAGAAGTGACGCTGCTTTAGCTGACCCTGCTCCCTCTCTTCCAGAAGTGACGCTGCTTTAGCTGACCCTGCTCCCTCTCTTCCAGAAGTGACGCTGCTTTAGCTGACCCTGCTCCCTCTCTCCCAGAAGTGACGCTGCTTTAGCTGACCATGCTCCCTCTCTCCCAGAAGTGACGCTGCTTTAGCTGACCCTGCTCCCTCTCTCCCAGAAGTGATGTTGCTTTAGCTGACCCTGCTCCCTCTCTTCCAGAAGTGACGCTGCTTTAGCTGACCCTGCTCCCTCTCTCCCAGAAGTGACGCTGCTTTAGCTGACCATGCTCCCTCTCTCCCAGAAGTGACGCTGCTTTAGCTGACCCTGCTCCCTCTCTCCCAGAAGTGATGTTGCTTTAGCTGACCCTGCTCCCTCTCTTCCAGAAGTGAAGTTGCTTTAGCTGACCCTACTCCCCCTCTCCCAGAAGTGATTCTGCTTTTGCTGACCCTGCTTCCTCTCTTCCAGAAGTGACACTGCTTTAGCTGACCCTGCTCCCCCTCTCCCAGAAGTAATTCTGCTTTTGCTGACCCTGCTCCCCCTCTTCCAGAAGTGACACTGCTTTAGCTGACCCTGCTCCCTCTCTCCCAGAAGTGACGCTGATTTAGCTGACCCTGCTCCCTCTCTCCCAGAAGTGATTCTGCTTTTGCTGACCCTGCTCCCCCTCTTCCAGAAGTGAGGCTGCTTTAGCTGACCCTGCTCCCTCTCTCCCAGAAGTGACGCTGCTTTAGCTGACCCTGCTCCCTCTCTCCCAGAAGTGAAGTGACGCTGCTTTAGCTGACCCTGCTCCCTCTCTCCCAGAAGTGACGCTGCTTTAGCTGACCGTGCTCCCTCTCTTCCAGAAGTGACGCTGCTTTAGCTGACCCTGCTCTCTCTCTCCCAGAAGTGATTCTGCTTTTGCTGACCCTGCTCCCCCTCTTCCAGAAGTGACACTGCTTTAGATGACCCTACTCCCTCTCTTCCAGAAGTGACGCTGTTTTAGATGACCCTGCTCCCTCTCTTCCAGAAGTGACGCTGCTTTAGCTGACCCTGCTCCCCCTCTTCCAGAAATGACTCTGCTTTAGATGACCCTGCTCCCTCTCTTCCAGAAGTGACGCTGCTTTAGCTGACCCTGCTCCCTCTCTTCCAGAAGTGACGCTGCTTTAGCTGACCCTGCTCCCCCTCTTCCAGAAATGACTCTGCTTTAGATGACCCTGCTCCCTCTCTCCCAGAAGTGACGCTGCTTTAGCTGACCCTGCTCCCTCTCTCCCAGAAGTGACGCTGCTTTAGCTGACCCTGCTCCCTCTCTCCCAGAAGTGACGCTGCTTTAGCTGACCCTGCTCCCTCTCTTCCAGAAGTGACGCTGCTTTAGCTGACCCTGCTCCCTCTCTTCCAGAAGTGACGCTGCTTTAGCTGACCCTGCTCCCTCTCTCCCAGAAGTGACGCTGCTTTAGCTGACCATGCTCCCTCTCTCCCAGAAGTGACGCTGCTTTAGCTGACCCTGCTCCCTCTCTCCCAGAAGTGATGTTGCTTTAGCTGACCCTGCTCCCTCTCTTCCAGAAGTGACGCTGCTTTAGCTGACCCTGCTCCCTCTCTCCCAGAAGTGACGCTGCTTTAGCTGACCATGCTCCCTCTCTCCCAGAAGTGACGCTGCTTTAGCTGACCCTGCTCCCTCTCTCCCAGAAGTGATGTTGCTTTAGCTGACCCTGCTCCCTCTCTTCCAGAAGTGAAGTTGCTTTAGCTGACCCTACTCCCCCTCTCCCAGAAGTGATTCTGCTTTTGCTGACCCTGCTTCCTCTCTTCCAGAAGTGACACTGCTTTAGCTGACCCTGCTCCCCCTCTCCCAGAAGTAATTCTGCTTTTGCTGACCCTGCTCCCCCTCTTCCAGAAGTGACACTGCTTTAGCTGACCCTGCTCCCTCTCTCCCAGAAGTGACGCTGATTTAGCTGACCCTGCTCCCTCTCTCCCAGAAGTGATTCTGCTTTTGCTGACCCTGCTCCCCCTCTTCCAGAAGTGAGGCTGCTTTAGCTGACCCTGCTCCCTCTCTCCCAGAAGTGACGCTGCTTTAGCTGACCCTGCTCCCTCTCTCCCAGAAGTGAAGTGACGCTGCTTTAGCTGACCCTGCTCCCTCTCTCCCAGAAGTGACGCTGCTTTAGCTGACCGTGCTCCCTCTCTTCCAGAAGTGACGCTGCTTTAGCTGTCCCTGCTCGCTCTCTCCCAGAAGTGATTCTGCTTTTGCTGACCCTGCTCCCCCTCTTCCAGAAGTGACACTGCTTTAGATGACCCTACTCCCTCTCTTCCAGAAGTGACGCTGTTTTAGATGACCCTGCTCCCTCTCTTCCAGAAGTGACGCTGCTTTAGCTGACCCTGCTCCCCCTCTTCCAGAAATGACTCTGCTTTAGATGACCCTGCTCCCTCTCTTCCAGAAGTGACGCTGCTTTAGCTGACCCTGCTCCCTCTCTTCCAGAAGTGACGCTGCTTTAGCTGACCCTGCTCCCCCTCTTCCAGAAATGACTCTGCTTTAGATGACCCTGCTCCCTCTCTCCCAGAAGTGACGCTGATTTAGCTGACCCTGCTCCCTCTCTCCCAGAAGTGATTCTGCTTTTGCTGACCCTGCTCCCTCTCTCCCAGAAGTGATTCTGCTTTTGCTGACCCTGCTCCCCCTCTTCCAGAAGTGAGGCTGCTTTAGCTGACCCTGCTCCCTCTCTCCCAGAAGTGACGCTGCTTTAGCTGACCCTGCTCCCTCTCTCCCAGAAGTGAAGTGACGCTGCTTTAGCTGACCCTGCTCCCTCTCTCCCAGAAGTGACGCTGCTTTAGCTGACCCTGCTCCCTCTCTCCCAGAAGTGACGCTGCTTTAGCTGACCGTGCTCCCTCTCTTCCAGAAGTGACGCTGCTTTAGCTGACCCTGCTCTCTCTCTCTCCCAGAAGTGATTCTGCTTTTGCTGACCCTGCTCCCCCTCTTCCAGAAGTGACACTGCTTTAGATGACCCTGCTCCCCCTCTTCCAGAAGTGACACTGTTTTAGATGACCCTGCTCCCTCTTTCCCAGAAGGGACGCTGCTTTAGCTGACCCTGCTCCCCCTCTTCCAGAAATGACTCTGCTTTAGTTGACCCTGCTCCCTCTCTCCCAGAAGTGAGGCTGCTTTAGTTGACCCTGCTCCCTCTCTCCCAGAAGTGAGGCTGCTTTAGTTGACCCTGCTCCCTCTCCCAGAAGTGACGCTGCTTTAGCTGACCCTGCTCCCTCTCTCCCAGAAGTGACGCTGCTTTAGCTGACCCTGCTCCCTCTCTTCCAGAAGTGACGCTGCTTTAGCTGACCCTGCTCCCTCTCTCCCAGAAGTGACGCTGCTTTAACTGACCCTGCTCCCTCTCTCCCAGAAGTGACGCTGCTTTAGCTCACTCTCTCCCAGGTGGTGAAATGGCTATGCGGCTGCAGGCATCATCATGGTACTATTTTTTAGAGCCGATGGTCAGCACTCTTGTAAAAGCAATCCTAGCCGCTGGATTGCTTTGACAAGCAGTGGGAATGTGTGTGTGTGTGTGTGTGTGTGTGTACCCCCCCCCCCCCACAACATTTGGAGGGATGTCCACATATAATTGGCTATAGAATTTAACACATAATAAACATAGTAACCCCCCCCCCCCAATTTTTGTTTACCAGATCTGGACGATATTACCCGGATTCTGCACCAAGCCCACAGACGTGGTCGTTTCCTTCAAAGGAATTGCTCGCACTTTGGGAATGGCAATCAGTGACCGGCCGGACCTTCGACTTACGGTGTGCCAGGCTTTGCGTACGCTCATCACTAAGGGATGCGAATCGGGTAAGAGGAGCCAGGATTTCATGAAAGTAAAATTTTCTGGGTTGTTGTTCATTTATGCAATATTAGAGTACAATGTTTACAACTTGGTAGTCAGGACCATCAATAGCTGTACAGTCTAGGACAGGGGTCTCCAAACCAATGGCCTGGGGGTCAGGTGTGGCCCTTTGTTTGCTTTTATCTGGTCCTTGGGGCACTATGCCATCTACTGATACCATCCTTCCATGGGCGATGGGGCGAAAATTCCTTCCATGGGCGATGGGGCGAATTCCCCTTCCATGGGCGATGGGGCGGGAATTCCCCTTCCATGGGCGATGGGGCGGGAATTCCCCTTCCATGGGCGATGGGGCGGGAATTCCCCTCCCTAGCCCTTGTCAGGTGCCCCTAAAGTCTGAAGGACCGTTAACTGGCCCTTTTTATATAGAAAGTCTGGAAATCATTTTTTAGACCTTGGGTAACCCCTAAGCATTAGTCCATTAGGGGTTAGTGGAAGGAATACCCCACTTGCAGTGGCAATCGGAATGTCACCCGCACTAGTTTTGCCAAATGGCATTAGACCTTGAGCTTTGAAGACACCATCAGATTGGAGAGGTCAGCTTGAGGACATCTCTGAAGGGACTTGAGGAATCCATGGAACCCTGGTTGAGAATAGCTGGGCTCGGAGAGCTACAAAATCCGAACATCCTGAAAGTACAAAAATCTAGGACGTCTATTGATGAACGTTTTCACCCAAGATTCACACGTTTTTCACAATGTAATTCACTTGTATCAATTCGTTTCATATACACATTTTTCTATGATTAGGATCACCTTAGGGTTTTTTTTGTATGTCATTCTAATGTTTAACCGCTTCAATACCGGGCATTTTCGCCCCGTTCCTGACCAGACCAATTTTTAGTTTTCAGCACTGTCACACTTTGAATGACAATTGCGCGGTCGTGCGACGTGACTCCCAAACAAAATTGATGTCTTTTTTTTTCCCCACAAATGGAGCTTTCTTTTGTTGGTATTTGATCACCTCTGCGGTTTTTATTTTTTGCGCTATAAACAAAAGAGCGTCAATTTTGAAAACACAATTTTTTACTTTTTGATTTAATATCACAATTTATTTTTTTTAAATACCGTGTGATAGAAAGTATTGCAACGACTGCCATTTTATTCTCTAGGTCAGTGATGGCGAGCCTTGGCACCCCGGATGTTTTGGAACTACATTTCCCATAATCGGGTCCTTTCCCCTCTGAGACATGGAGCCGAGTGAGGGAAAGATGGCTCCCGCTCGGCTCCATGCCATTGAATTATGGAAGCGATGTCAAATGCACTTCCGCCCAATGGTCTTAAAGGGGAAATTTTTTAATTTTTTGGGTGGGGAAAAGTTATTTATTTTTTGTATTGCATTTACCGTATATACTCGAGTATAAGCCGACCCGATATAAGCCGAGGCACCTAATTTTACCACAAAAAACTGGGAAAACGTATTGACTCGAGTTTAAGCCTAGGGTGTCCATCTGCATGCCTCACTTTGCCTCACTGCCCATGCCTCACTGTGCCCATGCCTCACTGTGTCCATGACTAGTCTTACGATTAACATGGGAGTCTATGGAAGGGGTTCCCAGCTTTGAAAAATCGGTACTCCTCGGCCGTAAGTCTCCCAGACAACAAACTTTGCATACTTATAGAGGAGATATATGGCTATATGTGTGCCAAGTTTCAGGTCCAGGGGACCTACGACCGGCCGGTACCGGGTCCCCAAAATCACTGGAGAAATGACAGTTTAACATGGCAGTCTATGGAAGGGGTGCCCAGCTTTGAAAAATCGGTGCTCCCCAGCCATAGGTCCCCTGGACAACAAACTTTGCACACTTATAGAGGAAGAGTAAGGCTACATGTGTGCCAAGTTTGGGGTCCAGGGGACCTACAGCTGGCCGGTCCTGCGGTCTCCAAATTCCGGGAGATCAGCTGCAAAATGGAGACTCGAGTATAAGCCAGGGGGGGGGGCATTTTCAGCACCAAAAAATGTGCTGAAAAACTCGGCTTATACTCGAGTATATATGGTAAGTGTAAATATGAGACGTGAGGTCTTTTTGACCACAGATCTCGCATTAAAGAGGACCTGTCATGCTTTTTTTTTTCTTTTCTATTACAAGAGATGTCTACATTCCTTGTAATAGGAATAAAAGTGACCCAATTTTTATTGGGTGGTATATACAATTACCGCAGTAAAGGCGCAATGCTTCAAGGCTACAGGACCCCTTCATCAAACATGTCCTGTCATGACCTGGCTGAAAAGTTGTGTGGCCCCAAAAAGTTGCACCTTTTTATTGCCGTATAGCCAAATGATGGTGGGTTGTTCTGAGGCAGCGTCACATGACTTCGCCCCAGTCTCACCAAGCTTGCGGGCACGGCGCGTCCCCGGGACACAGTGCAACCCCGATCTCGGTAAAGAGCTGATGACGCGGCTCTTTACCCATGTGATCAGTTGTGTCCAATCACAGCTGATCACATGTAAACAATGAAATGCTGTTTATTGACTTTCCTCGCCTCCACACTGACAACGCGTGAGGAGAGCCAGTCAGTGGCATCACAGGGGCATCTCATCAGTGATGCCTGTCAGTGCCCATCGGTGCCACCTCATCAGTGCCACCTACCAGTACTGCATATTGGTGCCACCTACCAAGTACTGCATACTGGTGCCACCTATCGGCGAAGGAGAAAATTTACTTCTTTACATAATTTTCTGACAAACTATAGAAAACATTTTTTTTCTAGTTTTTCACTTTGCGGTTTTTATTTTTTGCTAAAAAATAAAAAAAAAAGAGGTGATTAACTACCACCAAAAGAAAGCTCTATTTGTGTGATAAAAATGTCATGAGTACAGTGTTGCGTGACAGCGCTGAAAGCGATTCTGCACTTCTGCTTAGGTGGCACTCAGTCGATCAGTGGGTGCCGGCCTATGGATGTCCGCCGGCACCCGTTGATCATCAGGAAAGAGGCTGGACGGAGCTTGCCTACAAGACAGAATTCTGTTCTGATAGCGGGGATGTGATGGATTTTCTTTCTCTGCAAAGCAGGGAAAGAGAATCCATCACATGCCTTAGTAAAAGCACCACACACAGTACACACAAACACTGGCTAGGTGCACATTTAACCTTTTGATCACCCCTGGGTGTTTAACCCCTTCCCAGCCAGTGTCATTAGTACAGTGACAGTGTATTTTTTTAGCACTGATCACTGTATTGGTGTCACTGGTCCCCACAAAGTGTCTTTGTCCGCAGCAATATCACGCTCCTGCTATAAGTCGCTGATCGCCGCCACTACTAGTATAAAAAACTAAATAAATATTCCAGTATATATCCCATAGTTTGTAGACTTTCACTCAAACCAATCGATATGTGCTCTTTTTTTATTTTATTTAAAAGAGAAGTATGGGTTGCCTTTTTTTTGCTTACATTTATTCTATGTGAGCTGCTGATATCTATAAACCCTCCCAGCCCTCTCAGAAGTGCCCCCATTCTGTTAAAATCTAGATAAATACCTGTGGGAGGTTCTACAGTCTTTCATACAGCATCATCCAGACAATGGTGTGAATATGGGGTCTGGATCCACCCCCTTTCCTGTCATTTTGCTTGATTGATGTCGGCTCTCCTCCCTCTGCTTGTTTCTGAGACTTCACAGAGCGTAGCTGCTCCCTCCTCCCTATCTATTAGCACAGACAGTCTCTTAGGGGAGGGGGGTGTGTTGGTGGAGATGTTCACACCCCCTGAGAACTTTTCAAACTGAAAGTGGACCGTTTTTGCCAGCTGAAGGAAACTTCATGTGCACATGTTATAAAAACTAAAAAAAGATTAGCTGATATGTGACTAATGTGATATGTACTAGTTATTTAACCCATCCCATACTTCTCCTTTTTAATTTTTTTTTTTTACCAAAAATATGTAGCAGAATACATATTGGTCTAAATTGATGAAGAAATATTTTTTTTTATTGGATGTGTTTTATAGCAGAAAGTAATAAATAAATAAAAAAATGTGGTGTTTTTGTTTATAGCGCAAAAAAAAAATAAAAATCGCAGAGGTAATCAAATGCCACCAAAAAAACGATTTTTGTTGGAAAAAGTGATATATAAATTTTATTTGGGTACAACGCCGCACGACCGACAGTTAAAGTAGCGCAGGGCCGTATCGCAAAAATATGGCCTGGTCATGAAGGGGGGGATAAATCTTCCGGAGGTCAAGTGGTTAATAAATGTTTGGACGTAGATCCATGTGATGGCGATTTATATTCTTTGACTCGCATCACAACCTCCCTCCAGGTATCCAGCTGGTGGTTGCTACGTCACCCGCCTACACCTCGTCATGTCCAGGAAGGTGTGTGATGGGAATATTATGTAGATGTGAAGCACACAGAATTATAATATATCGCTGTGATCATAGAAGCCCCGGTTGGCTCCTTTCATCTCTCAGGTTCTCTGTTCATCCATCTATTTTTTTTTTGTTTTTTTCGATTCTCTCTGCAGAGTCCGATAAAGCTGAAGTGAGCAGGTTTGCCAAGAACTTTCTCCCTTTATTGTTCAATGTGTACAGCCAAGCGCCTGTACCAGGAGAGGGCGCCACTCACAAGCTTCCAGTGCTGGATACAGTGCGAGTTTATCTAACAATCACAGACCAGCAGGTGAGTGGTTTATAGAAACAAATGTATATGTCAGGTTTTTTTTTTTTTTTTTCCCAATATGTGTGAGAGAAAAGGGGGAAAAAAATAAATGTTCTATAGATTTTATAAAAAAATTATATTGTAGTATAGTGTACAGTAACATGTAATAATACACTGTGTGTGTGTGTGTGTATATATATATATATATATATATGTATGTGTATGTATAATCTAAAAAATATATCAAATATTTTTTCCTTATCTCTCACACAGAGTGCGTATGTATACACACACACACACACACCTTTTCCTTCCCGCAATCTGTGTGAAAGATAAGGAAAAAATATTTGATAATTTTTTTTTTTTTTTTATATATATATATATATATATATATATATATATATATATATATATTCAATTTTTTTTAATTATATATTTTTTGCAGTAATATGTATACTATAATAACTGCTTGCTGACGGCCGCACGAGGATTTACTTTGACAGAATGGCACGGCTGCGCAAATGGGCGCATATATATATATATATATATATATATATATATATATATATATACACATACACACACGTCCCCTTTTAATTTGCCGGCTGTGTGGTCGTGAGGACCCTCGGACTCGATGTCCAGTGATCGTGTCACGGAGCTGAAAAACGTGGAGAATGTTAGTGTAAACATAACATCTCCCCTCGTTCTTCCTAGTGACATGTCACTGATTGTCTGTTCCCTGTCATCGGGAACAGCGATCAGTGACGTGTCACGGCAAGCCACGCCCCCTAACAGTTAGAATCGCTCCCTAGGTCACACTTAACCCCTTCAGCGCCCCCTACTGGTTAACCCCCTTCACTGCCAGTGTCTTTTTTACTGTAATCGGTGCATTCTTATAGCACTGATCGCTGTAAAAATGACAATGGTCCCAAAATGGCGCCGCGTGCAGGGTTAAGCCATCATACAGATCATACAGTAGATATAGGGGGGGGGGGGGTGATAACAAGTCAAACTGCTACCCCCACTGCATGGAAGGAGGAAAAAAAGTGAACAGATTTTTAGCTGAATTCTTTAACCACCTCATTACCGAGCCTCTTTCTGAGATTTCGTGTTTACACGTTAAAAACTGTTTTTTAGAACCCCAAACATTATATATATATATATATATATATATATATATATATATATATATATATTTATTTATTTATTTTTTCTAACACCCTAGAGAATAAAATGGCGGTTGTTGCAATAATTTCTGTCACACCGTATTTGCGCAGCGGTCTTACAAGCGCACTTTTTTGAAAAAAAAAATAATTATTTTTTTTTAATTTAAAAAATAAGACAACAGTAAAGTTAGCCCAATATTTTTTTTTATATTGTCAAAGATAATGTTACGCCGAGTAAACTGATACCCAACATGTCACACTTCAAAATTGCGCCCGCTCGTGGAATGGCGACAAAGTTTTACCCTTTAAAATCTCCATAGGCGACGTTTAAAAAAAATTCTAGAGGGTGCATATTTTGGGTTACAGAGGAGGGCTAGGGCTAGAATTATTTCTCTCGCTCTACCGATCGCAGCGATACCTTACATGTGTGGTTTGAACACCGTTTTTCATATGCGGGCGCTAATCACGTATGCGTTTTTGCTTCTGCACGCCAGCTCAGCGGGACGGGGCGCGCTTTAAATTTTTTATTTATTTTTTCTTATTTATTTTACCTTTTTTGTTTTTCCACTGTTCTTTAAAAAAAATTAAAAAAATTGTGTCGCTTTTATTCCTATTACAAGGAATGTAAACATCCCTTGTAATAGAAAAAAGCATGACAGGTCCTCCTTAAATATGAGATCCGGGGCTCCAAAAGACCTCACATCTCATATTTACACTAAAATGCAATAAAAACCCAAAAAATTAAAAATTTCATTTGAAAAAATAAATAAATAAAATGCCCCTTTTTTAGAGCCCATTCACACAGGGACGACTTTGGATCCGACTTCAAGTCGCCCCCTAGTCGCCTCAAGTCGCGCTGCATGAGAAAATCAATGTAAGTGAATGGAGCCGTCTTAATGCACACTACTGCAGTCGCTCCGACTTCAGAAAAGGTTCCTGTATTACTTCAATCCGACTTGTAGGCAACTTGTACCCATTGATTTCAATGGAAGTCAATTAAGTCGGATCCCCTGTCTTAACAGAAGCAACAATACAGGAAGAGAACATACATTTCTCAGGCAAACCCCTCCCTCCCACAGAGCTGATTCTTGTTTGATTGGCCACTGGAAAGCCTCCTGTCCTGGAGGCAACTTGAAGTTGCCTTGTAAGTTGCCTCATGTCGCGCTGTGATTCATACTCAAGTCGTGTCCAAGTTGCCTCCCTGGGTGAAAGGAGTCCTAAAGAGCAATGGGCGGAAGTGACGTTTTGACGTCGCTTCCACCCTGAAATGACTTGGAGACGGGCGGGGGGGCCATCTTCCCCTTCACTCATCTCCATGTCCAGGCTAGGGACAGGTCCGGATCGCCTCCGCTGTTACCGACGGCCACGGTAAGCGGCGGAGGACACCGGAGCAGGCGGGGGGGGGGGGCCCTCTTCCGTCGCCGATAAGTGATCTTGCGGCAAATCTGCCGCAGAGACCACTTTTATCTGAAAGAGAACCGCCGGCTCTTGGAAGAGGGTACCGGGGTTATGGTAGCTAGCTGCTACCATAACAACGGTATTCGTCTTCAAAGTCGGGACGTTTTATAGTCGTACGGCGGGAAGGAAGTGGTTAAATACATCCAATAAATTCCTAATTTGTCATTCTCCATATTGCTGCTGATTGATTCTGCTCTATCCTCTAATGCAGGGTATGCAATTAGCGGACCTCCAGCTGTTGCAAAACTACAAGTCCCATCATGCCTCTGGGTGTCATGCTTGTGGTTGTCAGAGTCTCGCTATGCCTCATGGGACTTGTAGTTGTGCAACAGCTGGAGGTCCGCTAATTGCATATCCACCGCCCTAATGAATGATTTGTTGGTGTTCCTAGATGGTCAGCGGATTCCTGGAAAAGGCGGGTGTGAAGCTGACCGAGCCCGACAGTGCCGAGTCCGTGAGGTGAGTCGTCATGGTTTCCATTTCAATAATCACTATTTATATTTTAGGAACAATTATCAATATGTTGAATGTACCGTATATACTCGAGTATAAGCCGAGTTTTTCTGCACTTTTTTTTTGTGCTGAAAATGCCCCCCTCGGCTTATACTCGAGTCACCTTTTTGCGCCTGATCTCCCGGCATTTTGGGGACCCGGTACCGGCTGGCCGTAGGTCCCCTGGACCCAAAACTTGGTACACATGTAGCCCCACTTTTCCTCTACAAGTGTGCAAAGATTGTTGTCCGGAGGACCTACGGCCGGGGAGCACCGATTTTTCAAAGCCGGGCACCCCTTCCATAGACTCCCATGTTAAACGGTCATTACTCCTGGTGACTTTGGGGACCCGGTACCGGCCGGTCGTAGATCCCCTGGACCTGAAATTATACTCGAGTCACCTTTTTGCGCCTGATCTCCCAGACTTTGGGGACCCGGTACCGGCCCCCTGGACCCCAATCTTGGCACACATGTAGCCCCACTCTTCCTCTACAAGTGTGCAAAGATTGTTGTCCGGAGGACCTACGGCTGGGGAGCACCGATTTTTCAAACCCGGGCACCCCTTCCATAGACTCCCATGTTAAACGGTCATTACTCCTGGTGACTTTGGGGACCCGGTACCGCCGGTCGTAGGTCCCCTGGACCCGGAACTTGGCATACACACATTTTTCAAACCCGGGCACCCCTTCCATAGACTCCTATGTTAAACGTCAGGTGAGGCATGGGCACGGTGAGGCATGCAGATGGACACCCTAGGCTTATACTCGAGTCAATACGTTTTCCCATTTTTTAGTGGTAAAATTAGGTGCCTCGGCTTATATTCGGGTCGGCTTATACTCGAGTATATACGGTAGTTTGCTTGGTAATGTTGCCAGCATTTAATCGATATGAACACATCCCGAGTACAGGAGAGAGAACAGGACTGGCACAGCGGTAGAGGAGTTCCGGGATCTTTATCATGCATTGAAGGATTCCGACTCCAGAGCCAGAGAAATATCGATAAATGGCCTTCCGTTTTTATATTTTGTAATCATAAAATCTATTTCAGGTAGCAATTTGCACATTCACAAGAGCGGCATCGATCTGCTTTATCGGTGTACTTTGCTAAGAGTATTGGGGATACACCGATACCGGTATCAGTGCCGATGCCAAGCATTTGCGCAAATATCGGTACGCACCCAAATGATGCCGAAACCGATACTTTGCTGTGTGATTTGCGTGAAAAATCGCATTGCAAAGACATTGCATGTGATTTGAACAGTAATGCGATGCGATTTTTGTCTGAATCGCATGCAGTTTTCCCAACCGCTCCTGTGTGTGTGTAGAAAGGGAAAAGCGCCATCTAGTGGGCAGTTAATTAAAAATGTTCGAACTCACAGTACATATCTGGCCAAATGCAAAATCTGCATAGGTGTCCCGGTGCTGCCGAGTCTGGAGCCAGTTGGTTAGCTTGAGGGAGGGAGGATGAGTAGAGGAGGACCTTGCCATCCTCGGCTATGGGGCTGTGTGTTTCTTTTGATGCACACAGTGTAGGAAGAGACGGTTCTATTCCCCGCATTGGGGAGGACCTTGCCATCCTCGGCTATGGGGCTGTGTGTTTCTTTTGATGCACACAGTGTAGGGAGAGACGGTTCTATTCCCCGCATTGGGGAGGACCTTGCCATCCTAGGCTGTGGGGCTGTGTGTTTCTTTTGATGCACACAGTGTAGGGAGAGACCGTTCCATTCCCTGCATTGGGGAGGACCTTGCCATCCTTGGCTATGGGGCTGTGTGTTTCTTTTGATGCACACAGCGTAGGGAGAGACGGTTCTATTCCTCGCATTGGCGAGGACCTTGCTATCCTCGGCTATGGGGCTGTGTGTGTTTCTTTTGATGCACACAGTGTAGGGAGAGACGGTTCTATTCCCTGCATTGGGGAGGACCTTGCCATCCTAGGCTATGGGGCTGTGTGTTTCTTTTGAAGCACACAGTGTAGGGAGAGACAATTCTATTCCCCACATGCAAGGGTGGCTTCATAGAATTCTGCATGAGAAAGGAGCCACCCTGCATAAGGAAACCTTGGGGTATTAATCATGGCACCAGCTTAAGCAGCAGTCCCGGCACCGGCCTGAACTGTATTGCTGCCCAGTCACTTTTACAGTGCGGGTGTTGTGGCCTCCCCCCCCCCCCCCCTTCTGTGGTTCCCGGGAGCCATGAGACCACATAGAGAAACTTGACCCGCACACTCGGAAGCCACACCTCCTGACCTTTTGGGGACCACACCTCCTGACTTTTTAAGGGAGAGCCTATCCCTAAGTCTTGACCTTAACCTTCAAGGGAAAACCCAAACCCCAACTCTAACCCAGCAATGAGAGGAGACCAAGGAACGTCGGTTCCTCCATCTCCTCTGCAGGGAATGAAGGAACTGCAAGTATTCGGCTCTGAGCAACCAGGAAAGCAGCTTCACCCCCAACCACAATCTGTAATTGATTAGCTGTTTGGGGGCATGGGAGTAGGGCTGGGCGATTTTCCCCCCCAAAAAAATCTGCTATATTTTTTTTTTTTTTTTTTTTTTTTATATATAAAAAACTCGATATTCGATTCGATTTTTTTTTTTTATCATATTGAAGTGCATCAACAAACAAAATTGCAAAGGCAAACCCTTTCTCTAACTGCAAAGTCAGTGTGCAACAAAGATTGTTAAACATCCAAATTATTAATACTGTATTTGGATTTAGCTAATAAAACAACAAAAAATCCTGAGGTTACTCTTAGTTGAATTGAACTGTGCCCGTGCCTCACTGTGCCAAATGCCTCACTGTGCCCAATGCCTCACTGTGCCCAATGCCTCACTGTGCCCGTGCCTCACTGTGCCCGTGCCTCACTGTGCCCAATGCTTCACTGTGCCCATGATTCAATCACTGTGCCCGTACCTGATGCAGAGTTTCATGGGATACGGATTTTACTGCTACACCGGCGGCCATTCCAGTATTCAAAAGCCGCACCTCCTCCTCGTCGTCTGTGATAGGCGGAACACTCAATTTCCCAGCATTCAGTGTTCCGCCTATCATGGACATCCGCTCATTCTCATAACACAGACGGGGATGAGAGGATGTCCGTGATAGGCTGAACACTGCCTGCTGTGAAATTGAGTGTTCCGCCTATCAAAAACAACGACGAGGACTCGGGAGGCGCGGCTTTTGAACACTGCAATGGCCGCCGTCCATCTGCATGACACGCTGATCAGGTAGGCAGACGGCAGCTTGCGGTTAGTTAGTGTTACATTACATCTACTCACGGCGGCTGCGGCGAGTAGATGTAATTTTCCCAGTGCCATTCCGGATACACCCCTTGCAGCCCTGCTACGGAAACTCTGAAGGAAAAAAAAAAAATGATAAAAAAAAAAATCTAAAAAAATCGATTTGAACTCCAAACTCGATTCAAGATTAAAATCGATTTTTTTTTTCCAGCCCTACATGGGAGACATCGAATAGACCTCTGCTGTCTCCATAAAGAGTACCTGTCACCTGTCCCATGCTGTCACAAGGCAGTTTTTAAATCTGCTTTTTTTTTTTTTTTTTTTAATACAGAGCTTAGTATTGGTATTCTCTGCTTAAAGCAGCTCTCAATACAGAGCTTGGGTACCTAATCGTACACTTCTGGCTTGCCCACAGAGCTATCACTCCAATCAATGTCTGTGTTGTATTAGAAGTAAACATCGTATTCATTCATTCTTTCATTCTTTGTAGACTTTCTGTGCTGGATCTCATTGTAGCCATGGCTCCCTACGCTGATGAAGCCTCCATGACCAAAGTCTACCAGACTATTCTCCCCTATCTGGAGGTAGGTGACAACCGTCTCATTCACCAGATTAGCGACACGTCATTCACCCGTCCTTGGCTTTTTTTTTTTTTTTTTTTTTGCTTTACAGCGACTTTTGTGCATTTAGTGCTCCAAGAACTTTCTTCTCGCAGTTGCATAAAAAAAAAAACATCCAGTTCAACCAATAAAAGGGGGGGGGGGAAAAAAATCAAACAATCCCATATACACAATCCCACAGTTGATCCAGAGGAAGGCAAAAAACCCCAGCAGAACACGATCCAATTTACTACAGCAGGGGAACAAATTCCTTCCTGATCCCCCCGAGAAGCACTCGGGGGGGTGGGGATCAGGCAGTCGGATTTTCCCTGGATCATCTTTAACTATAAATATTAGTATCTCGTATTTACATAGGTTGGACTTGGTTGTCTTTTTTTTTTTCAACCTCAACTACTATGTAACGATCTCGACATTTAGTTATATCGTGTTATATAAAAAAAAAATTGGACCTACCGCTATTTTATTCTCCAGGGTGTCTGCTTTAAGGAAGTATATCCTGTTTTGTTTTTGTAGTTTTGAGGCCTAAAATTATATTTTAACCACTTGTCAACGTCAAATGACGACGGGGCGGAAGATTCTGGGCTTATGTCATATGACATTGCGCCTTCCAAAGCCAGTAGGGGGCGCGCGCGCGCTGTGTCACTGGGGACCCGATGCGCGTGCCCGGCGGCTGCGATGACCGCCGGGCACCCGCGATTTCCCAGTAACCGAGCAGGACCGTGGATCTGTGGGTGTAAACACAGAGATCCACGTCCTGTCAGGGAGAGGAGACCGATGGTGTGTCCCTTGTACATAGGGACACCGATCGGTCACCTCCCCCCCACAGTAAAAATCCCTTCCAAGGAACACATTTAACCATTTCCGCACCCCCCTAGTGTTAACCCCTTCCCTGCCAGTTATGTTTATACAGTAATCGGTGCATTTTTATAGCACAGATCGCTGTATAAATGTGAATGGTCCCAAAAATGTGTCAAAAGTGTCCGATGTGTCCGCCGCAATATCGCAGTCGCAATAAAAAATCGCTGATCGCTGCCATTACTAGTAAAAAAAAAAAAAAAATGCTATAAGTCTATCCCCTATTTTGTAGTTGCTATAACTTTTTCGCAAACCAATCAATATACGCTTATTGCAGGGTTTTTTTTAATTTTTTTTTACCAAATATATGTAGAAGAATACGTATCAGCCTAAACTGAGGACATTTAAAAAAATAAAATAAAAAATGGATATTATAGCAAAAGTTTTCAAACTTGTCGCTCTTTTGTTTTATAGCGCAAAAAATAAAAACCGCAGAGGTGATCAAATACCACCAAAAGAAATCTCTATTTGTGGGGAAAAAAAGGACGCAAATTTCATTTGGATACAGCGTCGCACGACCGCACAATTGTCATTCAAAGTGTGACAGCGCTGAAAGCTGAAAATGGCCTGGGCAGGAAGGGGGTGAAAATGCACTTTGGGTTAACCACTTGCTTACTGGGCACATAAACCCCCTTCCTGCCCAGGCGAAATTTCAGCTTTCGGCACTGCGTCGCTTTGAATGACAATTGCGCGGTCGTGCGACGTGTCTCCCAAAAAAAAATTGACGTCCTTTTTTTCCCACAAATAGAGCTTTCTTTTGGTGGTTTTGATCACCCTCTGCGGTTTTTTATTTTTTGTGGCATAAACAAAAAAACAGCGACGATTTTGAAAAAAAACACTATTTTATACTTTTTGCTATAATAAATATCCCAATTTTTTTTAAAAAATTTTTTTTTTTTCTGTTTAGTCCGATACGTATTCTTCTACATATTTTTGGTCAAAAAAAATCGCAATAAGCGTTTATTGATTGGTTTGCGCAAAAGTTATAGCGTATACAAAATAGGGGATAGTTTTATAGCATTTTTATTACAATTTTTTTTTTTACTAGTAATGGCGGCGATCAGCGATTTTTTATTGTGACTGCGACATTATGGCGGACACATCGGACACTTTTGACACCATTTTGGGACCATTGTCATTGATACAGCGATCAGTGCTATAGAAATGCACTGGTTACTGTAAAAATGACACTGGCAGGGAAGGGGTTAACCTAGGGGGCGAGGAAGGGGTTAAATGTGTGCCCTATGGGTCCTTTCACACGGGGCGGATCCGTGCAGATCCGCCCCGTGAAGCTCCGCTTGCTCAGCGGGGATCGCATCCGTTGATCCCCGCTGAGCCGACGGATGACTGGGCGGTCCCCGCACACTCGTGCAGGGACCGCCCTGTCAGAGCTCCGCTCTCCCCTATGGGAATCGGATGACGACGGACCGTAGAGTCCGTTGTCATCCGATCCGCTCCGCCGACGGAAGGAAAAATAGGGTTTTCCTCCGTCACACTTTAGCGGAGCGGATGACAGCGGGACATGTCTCCGCTGACATCCGTGCCTCCATAGGGGTACATGGAGGATCCGTTTCAGGTCCGCCTAAAAAACTGACAGGCGGACCTGAACGGACCTCCGTGTGAAAGGGGCCTATGAGTGATTACTACTGTGGGGGGAGGGGAGTGACTGGGGGAGGTGACCGATCTGTGTCCCATGTACAAGGGCCGCCAGGCACGCGCATCGGCATGTCAGTAACGCGCCGCGCGCCTATCGGCGGCGCTCGCGCGCCCCCCAGTGACCGGAGGAGCCGAGGACGTCTATTGACGTCCTCCCGGATTTTAGGAGCCACCTTGAGGCCGTCATTCGACTAGGCCGGGGCTCCAACTAGTTAAATGTGTTAAAAATAACAAAACAAACCAAAAACGGCTTTGGCAACGAAAGCACTAAAGCAGACATTGACCCTCTTCCTCACGTTCCTTCCATTCCACCCCTCCTCCCATCCTGCAGAAGAATCAGGCTTTTTCATCCTGCAAAAAGGTTCCTCCTCCCCCCCCCCCCCCCCTCGAGCCGAAGTGAGGAATCGCATACAGCTATGTGATTTAGTGCTTAACCCCTTCCCGCCCACCGTATGCAGAATGACGGCCGGGAAGTGGTTCTGTTATCCTGACTGGGTGTCCTATGACGTCCAGCAGGATAACATGCCTCCGCGCGCCTGTGGGGGCGATTGCGGCGTGTCAATCTGACACCCCGCATCTCCGATCGTGATAAGAAGCCTCTGTCAGGGGCTTCTTACCACGTGATCAGCTGTGACCAATCACAACGTGAACCAGACCAGGAAGTTCCGGTAAAACGCATTCCTCGGTTTGCGCTGACAGGGAGAGCCGGGCCGGCGGCTCTCCCTGTCGGGGGGGGGGGGTCTGTGCTGATAATCAGCACATTGATTATCAGCAAAGCCCCCTCAGATGTGCAAATAAGCTACCAATCAGTGCCCAGCATTCCCCCAATAGAAAAAGCCTTCAAGTGCCCACCACTGTGCCAATCAGTGCCCAGCAGTAACACATCAGTGCTGCCCATCAGTGCCACCTGTCAATGCAACCTATCAGTGCTGCCCGTCAGTGTTGCATATCAGTGCCGCCTATTGGTGCCCATCAATTCTACATATCGGTGCCTCCTCATTGGTGCCTGTCGGTGAAGGGGAAAAAAAACATTTTATGACACAAATTTTGGTCTTTTTTAGTTTAGCAAAAAAATAAAAAACCCCAGAGGGGATCAAATATCACCAAAAGAAAGCTCTATTTGTGGGAAGAAAATGATGATAAAAATGTTGTTTGTGTACAGTGTTACATGACCGAGTAATTGTCATTCAAAGAGTGACAGCGCTGAAAGTTGAAAATCGTCCTGGGCTTGAATGGCCGAAAGTGCCCGGTATTGAAGTGGTTAATGACGCCATATATGTTAGTGGGGCGATCCTTAAGCGGTTAAATAGTTCACTTGGGTCTTTTGTAGGAAAGTTACACACACACAGTCCACAAACTATGGATATATTTCTGAAAATTGATCGATCATGGCTGAAAAGTACGCAGTCCAAGGTATTTAGAGGCATGGTGTTTTTTTTTTTCAGAAAATGACTGTATTTTTTATTAACCACTTGCTTACTGGGCACATAAACCCCCCCCCCCCCTTCCTGCCCAGGCGAAATTTCAGCTTTCGGCGCTGCGTCGCTTTAAGTGACAATTGCGCTGTCGTGCGACGTGGCTCCCAAACAAAATTGACGTCCTTTTTTTCCCCCACAAATAGAGATTTCTTTTGGGGGTCTTTTAATCACCTCTGCGGTTTTTATTTTTTGCGCTATAAACAAAAAAAGAGCGACAATTTTTTACTTTTTGCTATAATAATTATCTCAATTTAAAAAAAAAAAAAATATTTCCTCAGTTTAGGCCGATACGTATTCTTCTACATATTTTTGGTTAAATTTTTTTTGCAATAAGCGTATAGTGATTGGTTTGCACAAAAGTTATAGCGTCTACAAAATAGGGGATAGAATTATGACATTTTTTTTTATTATTTTCTTTTTACTAGTAATGGCGGCGATCTGCGATTTTTTTTTTTTTTTTTTTTTTTTTTTTTATTGGGACTGCGACATTATGGCGGACACATCGGACACTTTTGACACATTTTTGGGACCATTCACATTTATTACAGCGATTAGTCCTATAAAACTGCACTGATTACTGTATAAATGTGACTGGCAGGGAAGGGGGTTAACACTAGGGGGGCGAGGAAGGGGTTAAGCGTGTTCCCTAGGAGGAATTGTTACTGTGGGGGGAGGGGACTGACTTGGGGGAGGTGACCGGTGTCCCTATGTACAAGGGGACACAGCATCGGTCTCCTCTCCCTGACAGGACATGGATCTGTGTGTTTACACACAGAGATCCACATCCTTGTCTGTGTACCGGCCGATCGCAGGTACCTGGCGGACATCGCGGCCGCCAGGCACACGCATCGGCATCTCAGTGATGCGCCGGAACGCGCGCTGCGGCGGCGCTCGCGCGCCCCCCCAGTGGCCGGGGGAGCCGAGGCCGTCAATTGACGACCTCCCGGATTTCTAGAGCCACCTTGTGGCCGTCATTTGTACATGGCCCGGGCTCCAAGAAGTTAATACTGTCACCAGTGCAGTACAGTGTCATCCTATAACTGGTACGGCGGTGATCAGGGACACTGGTGACAGGATGTCAGTATAGGTTTTTTTTTTTTTTTTAGTTTTTTTTGGGTCACATTTTATTTATTTATTTATTTTTCACACTGTGACCAGAGCAATACAGTATTTTTTTTTTGTTTTTTTTTTGGTTACATTTTATGTATTTATTTATTTTTTAACACACTTGTGACCAGAGCAATACAGTGTTTTTTTTTTTGTTTTTTTTTAATTAATCTTTATTGAGATTTATTATAATTAAAAAACAAAACAAAAGGACCAATTGTACACTCATATTCATTATTGATCTTGTGCATAGTGTCTCAGCTTACATATACCACTCAATATTTTTCTTCAAACAAAATAAACTAAATAATAAATAATTATTATAACAAAAAACAATGAAAAAAAAAAAGGCTGGGGGAAAAAAGGAAGGGATGGGAGCCCGTTCGTTCTCTCCTTCTACTACATAGAAATATATAAATCATCTGTACATCTAGAAGGGTAAGAGGGGGAGGGAGGGGGAGGGGGAGGAGTGAGGAAAAAAGGAGATATACAGTGAAACCTCGGATTGAGAGTAACGCGGTGACCGAGCGTTTCGCAATACAAGCGCTGTATTTTTAAAAATCCTAACTCGGTTTGCGAGCAGTGTTCAAGCCACAGCGGTGTGCAGTACCGCGTTTGGCCTGAGGTGGGGGGGGGCCCGGAGCTGTTCGGAAATGCTCAGAAAATCTCGGAAATACTCGGTTCCTGGGCCTTTCCGAGTTCCGCCGACCCGTCCCCGGGCCTTTCCCGAGGGTTTTACAGGCTCTCCGGTGCCCCCCCCACCTCTGGCCACATGCGGTATTGCATGCCATTTGAAGTCAATGCGGAACAAATTATTTTTGTTAAGATTGACTTCTATGGGAAAACTCGCTTTGATATGCAGAGTGCTTTGGATTACGAGCATTCTCCTGGAACGTATTATGCTCGTAATCCGAGGTTCCACTGTACAGTGTTACCATAGTTACATTGTACTACTCTGGAAAAAGTGATCAAGATTTTTTTTATTTTTTTTTTGAACATTATGATTGCTTATACCTGTAATTTTCACTGGTATAAGCGTCTCTTTTATTTTTATTTTTTTTATTGGGAAAGAAGATGTAGAATTTACCGGTGAAGTATCAACCATCGCTGGGATTTCATGGTTTGGTTTTTTTCCCTTTTTTATGTGCACTACGACTGGACCTTTTGTATTGCGTCTTTTTTATTTTTATTTTTATTTTTTCCCCCCCCCCCCCCCCCCCAGGATAAAAATAACAGCTTTCAGAAAAAGGCGATACCGGGTGCTGGAGGAGATCTGCGGAGGGGAGAGGGCTCCATGCGGAGAGTTTATTACTAAGAACTTGGAGGCGCTAAAGGAAAACTCTGCTGGGTTCCCTGAAAAGTGTTTCCTCTCCGGCCAAACGGGTGAGTTGGTACACGAGACTTGTACCGGGTTTTTTATAAAGGAATACAAGGGGGGGGGGGGGGGGGGTAGAGCTGCAGGATTCTGGCCAAAATGAGAATCGCAAAATTATTTTTTTTTGCTTTGAATAAAGATCACGATTCTCGCAGCGTAACATCTTCCTTCTTCTTTCATATTATACAAAAAAGTGGGCTGAACTACTGTTTGTTTATTTTTTTATTCATTAACCGCTTAAGGACCACCTCACGCCGATATACGTCGGCAGAATGGCACGGCTGGGCACAAGCACGTACAGGTACGTCCTCTTTAAGAAGCCCAGCCGTAGGTCCGCACGTACGTGACACGGTCCTGAGCGGCGTGACCCGATCGCCGCCGGCGCGACGCATCTGGGGACGGGGACGCGGAGGACGCATCTGGGGGGGGGGCGGCGGGGACGCGGAGGACGCATCGGGGGGGGGGGGACGGGGACGCGGAGGACGCATCGGGGGGGGGGGGACGCGGAGGACGCACCTGGGGGGGGGGACGGGGACGCGGAGGACGCACCTGGGGGGGGACGGGGGACGCGGAGGACGCACCTGGGACGGGGACGCGGAGGACGCACCTGGGGGGGGGGGGGGACGCAGAGGACGCACCTGGGGGGGGGGGGACGCGGAGGACGCACCTGGGGGGGGGGGGGGGGGCGCGGAGGACGCACCTGGGGGGGGGGGGGGGGACGCGGAGGACGCACCTGGGGGGGACGCGGAGGACGCACCTGGGGGGGACGCGGAGGACGCACCTGGGGGGGACGCGGAGGACGCACCTGGGGGGGGGGCGCGGAGGACGCACCTGGGGGGGGGACGCGGACGCGGAGGACGCACCTGGACGGGGACGCGGAGGACGCACCTGGGGGGGGACGGGGGGTGCGCAGAGGGCGCACCAGGGGGGACGGGGAGGGCGCACCAGGGGGGACGGGGGGTGCGCGGAGGACGCACCTGGGGGGGGGGGGCGCGCGCGGAGGACGCACCTGGGGGGGGGCGAGCGGAGGACGCACCTGGGGGGGGGGGCGCGAGCGAGCGGAGGACGCACCTGGGGGGGGGGCGCGAGCGGAGGACGCACCTGGGGGGGGGTGAGCTGAGGACGCACCGGGGGGGGACGGTGCGCGGAGGACGCACCGGGGGGGGCGGTGCGCGGAGGACGCACCGGGGGGGGATAGACGCGGAGGACGCACCTGGGGGGGGGGGCGGCAGAGCACACATCCAACAACGACGAGAAGCCCCATAGAAACTTTATGGGTGACGTGGCTTACCATACGCCTCACAGCCTTTGTCAGACGTGTCCTCTGCAGAGCTTCCACCGCCGGAGATCGGGTCGGATCAGGTTCAGGAAAGGTATGTATACTCATTTCTTCTTTACAGGGCTATAGATAGGTTAGTCTTGGATCGTGGTTGTCTGTAGATGTAGCTATTTTGGTGTTGGGGTGGCCTTCTCCCTTAAACTTGTTAATCAAAAAGTGCCAAAACAGGCCTGGTCTTCAAGTGGATATTTTGTAATGTTGTGCTCCTGCATGCTTAATAGACGAAGGTGAGTGTCTGTCTGTACAAGGAAAGTTTTATTCTTTCTCCTATTTTCATTGGTAGCCTCGTTTGAAGTGTCTCACCCATATTGTCAAGCTCCTTACCGCTGACCATGAAGACTTCATAACGTCTATTATTCCAGAGGTAAGCCTGACAGTCCTATTGTGGGCGGGGAAATACAAGGATCTTAGGTTATGGTTCAGTGGATATACAGTGGGGGGGGGGAAATAATGATTGTCTCCCCTGCAGGTTGTGTAGGTTTGCCCACTTACATAGAAATGAAGGGTCTATAATTGTTATCATAGGTGTATTTTATATGATAGAGACAGAATATCAACCAAAAATCCAGAAAAAACACGATACAAATGTTATAAATGGAGTAAAATAAGTGATTCTCCCCTCACAGACTGGCTACAGGAGGGTCTCATGTGGTACACAGATCAGTCCTGTCAATGTAAGAAGGTTCTCCTAACGACAACTCGTTATGTGTATAAAAGACACCTGTCCACAGAATCTCTTTCCTCCAATCACATCTCACCATCATGGGGGAGACCAAAGATCTGTCAGAGGATGTCGGGGAGAAGATTGGAGACCTGCACAAGGCTGGAATGGGCTACAAGACCATCAGCAAGAATCTTGGTGAGAAGGAGACAAATGTTGGAGGGATTATTATTCACAAATGGAAGAAATACAAAGTAACCATTAATCGTCCTCTGTCTGGAGCTCCATGGAAGATTTCTCCTCATGGGGTGAGGATGGTCATGAGAAAAGTGAGGGATCCGCCCAGAACTACATGGGAGGAGCTTGTGAAGGATCTCAAGGCAGTTGGGACCTCAGTCACCAAACAAACCATTGGTGACACAATACACCGCCATGGATTGAAATCCTGCAGCCCCCGCAAGTCCCCTCCTGAGGAAGACACAGGTACAGCCCATCTGAAGTCTCCCAATGAATATCTAAATGATTCAGAGGAGGATCGGGGAGGAAGTTCTGTGGTCAGATGAGACCAAAATTCAGCTCTTTGGCATCAACTCGACTCGCCGTGTTTGGAGGAAGAAAAATGGGGACTATGACCCTAAGAACTCCATCCCTACAGTCACACGGAGGGGGAAACATGAGGCTTTGGGGTGTTTCTCTGATAAAGGTCCAGGCCGACTTTGCCGCATTGAGGGGCCAATGGACGGGGCCCCATGTATTGTAAAATCTTGGAGGAGAACCTTCTTCTCTCAGCCAGAATACTGAAGATGGGTCATGGATGGGTCTTCCGGCATGACAATGACCCAAAACATACCGCCAAGGCAACAAAGGAGTGGCTCAAGAAGAAGCACATGAAGGTCATGGAGTGGCCTAGCCAGTCTCCAGACCTTAATCCTATAGAAAATATGTGGAGGGAGCTGAAACTTTGAGTTGCCAAGAGACCTTTAAGGATTTAGAGAAGATCTGTAAAGAAGAGAGGAGCAAAATCCCTCCTGAGATGTGTGGAAACCTGATCACCACCTACAAGAAACGTCTGACCTCTGTGCTTCCCAACAAGGGTTTCTCCACCAACTACTAAGGGGGATCAAATACTTATTTTACTCACTGAACTGCAACTCCATTTATAATATTTGTATCGTGTGTGTGTTTTCAGTGTCAGTGGGGGCAATCGTGCCCCATCAATAAAATAGTGAGAGGAATAGTGCCCCATCATTGGTATCAGTGGGAGAAGTAGTGCCCCAAGGGCTGGGCAAGTACAAGTAAAGGGCAACACTTTGAAGACCACCGTTCTAAACCCCCCCCCCCCCCCCCGTCTTACATTCAGGGAACGAGTCTTGTGTGGAATTGCGCTTTATAACTGTATATTAGAGCGCAATTTCCATTTTTAGCTGCTGCCATTTTTCTGAGGTTGAAGAGACATAATTTACAGGTTTAGCTCCAGCGATTTGTATTGTATTGTCCGGCATGAAATAAACTTTTCTCTGAGAAGTTCTGTGAATGCGGTCCCAGCTGTCCAGGGTTTGAGGAGCGGATGGGGGAGGGGTGGATTAAATGTCGGGCTGGGAATGTGATTTCTGTGATTGAATTATTTCTTATTTGATGAAGGTGATGATTTGCACTAAAGAAGTGTCCGTGGGAGCGAGGAAGATCGCGTATACGCTGTTGGCGGATATAGGACACGCCTACCTGCGCTTAATTCAAGACCCAAAAGGTGCGCCGTGGTTTGCTCCGGCTCTACGCCGCTTTCCTTTGTAGTTCTGTCTGCGCCTCGAACAATTTCCCACTTTAATAGCTTTTCTCCCCAGGAGGGATTTCTCCATTGTAGATGAAGCGGGGTGGTGATTATTCCTCTGCCATGCAAGAATCGCAATGATTCATTGCGGGGGCAGGGAGAGAAATACGCCGGTTTTTATGCTTTTGATGGTTCTGTTTCTACGACTCTCCTTCTCCTTGCTTCACCTTTTATGGCTCATTCACATGAATGCGATAGAACATGAAACGTGTTCCCAAAGGTGAACTTTTATCTTTTTAACCACTTGAACTCCTGAAGATTTTATCCCTTTTTCTGACCTGGCCATTTTTTTGCTATCCGCCACTACGCTACTTTAACTGGTAATTGTGCAGTCATGCAACTCTGTATCCAAATTAAATTTATATCCCACACACATAGACCCCATGGCATGCCCCCTTCACACCTCAGATTGTCGTCATTGCATGCCCCTTCACACCTCAGATTGTCGTCATTGCACGCCCCTTCACACCTCAGATCGGCCTCATTGCACAGCCCTTCCCGCCTCAAACCGCCCTCATTGCATTGCCCCTTCCCGCCTCCAACCGCCCTCATTGCATTGCCCCTTCACACCTTGGATTGCCCTCGTTGCACGCCCCGAGTCGCCCTCGTTGCGCGCCCCGGCTCGCCCTCGTTGCGCGCCCCGGCTCGCCCTCGTTGCGCGCCCCGGCTCGCCCTCGTTGCGCGCCCCGGCTCGCCCTCGTTGCGCGCCCCGGCTCGCCCTCGTTGCGCGCCCCGTTTCGCCTCGGATCGGCCTCGTTGCACGCCCCCTTCCACGCCTCGGATCGGCCTCGTTGCACGCCCCCTTTCACGCCTCGGATCGGCCTCGTTGCACGCCCCCTTCCACGCCTCGGATCGGCCTCGTTGCACGCCCCCTTCCACGCCTCGGATCGGCCTCGTTGCACGCCCCCTTCCACGCCTCGGATCGGCCTCGTTGCACGCCCCCTTCCACGCCTCGGATCGGCCTCGTTGCACGCCCCCTTCCACGCCTCGGATCGGCCTCGTTGCACGCCCCCTTCCACGCCTCGGATCGGCCTCGTTGCACGCCCCCTTCCACGCCTCGGATCGGCCTCGTTGCACGCCCCCTTCCACGCCTCGGATCGGCCTCGTTGCACGCCCCCTTCCACGCCTCGGATCGGCCTCGTTGCACGCCCCCTTCCACGCCTCGGATCGGCCTCGTTGCACGCCCCCTTCCACGCCTCGGATCGGCCTCGTTGCACGCCCCCTTCCACGCCTCGGATCGGCCTCGTTGCACGCCCCCTTCCACGCCTCGGATCGGCCTCGTTGCACGCCCCCTTCCACGCCTCGCATCGACCTCGTTGCACGCCCCCTTCCACGCCTCGGATCGACCTCGTTGCACGCCCCCTTCCACGCCTCGGATCGACCTCATTGCACGCCCCCTTTCACACCTAGCACAAAGATAAAACATGATTTAGTCGATTTTCTAATAAAAGGCCATGTTTTGGTGACTTTGTGGTGGATTTGATTGGTTTGTAATAAAATGAAAGTCAATGTGTTCCAAGTAACTCTGCCATGATTTTGGTGTTCTGTTCTTTTTATTGTAATATTCCAATACATAACTCTCACATCCCGACTTTTCTTGCAGACGCCATGGAGCGCTACCTAAGTATTGTCTATGCCGGGCTCACCGGTTCTGTCACCATGATCAGCTGTTCGGTCCTCACCCTGACCCGACTCCTGTTTGAATTTAAAGGTAGGCGTACCCGTCCTATTGTGTGATACCCTTCTATACGTCTACTCCTTGTACTCGTGACGATAAAATATAAATGGTGGATGTCTGATCAGCAGAGAGGATGGACTGCATGCTGGGCACAAAGTAACAATTCATCTTCATCATCATCTTATGGGACCGCATGAAAGCCGCCATGTCCCCCCTTAAGGCAAAGACCACTTTTATGTGTTCCCATGATGTGAATGAAGCTGGAAGCTCTTTCTTTTTTTGAAGCTGAGCGAGTCGGGTGCGTTGTCTTCTGATCTGTCCCTCATTACTCACAGAGGAGCTTAGACTTTGCAGGAGGTCCCTGTGGGGAACATAATGGGGATTGCATAGTATTGAAGTATTACATTTTGTAGATGCAAGGCTTTGTCTCAATTGATGCCCTAATTATTCTGCTGTTATCTTCGTTATTAAAACCTTTTGGGGGAAAAATGCTCCCATATTACAAACAGCAAAAATGTGCATTTGTTTAACCGCTTCAGCCCCGGACCATTTCACTGGTTAAAGACCTGGCCACTTTTTGCGATCTGGCACTGCAACGCTTTAACTGACAATTGCGCGGTCGTGCGACGTGGCTCCCAAACAAAATTTACGTCCTTTTTTCCCCACAAATAGAGCTTTCTTTTGGTGGTATTTGATCACCTCTGCAGTTTTTATTTTTTGCGTTATAAACAAAAATAGAGCGACAATTTTGAAAAAAAAGCAATATGTTTTACTTTTTTGGTATAATAAATATCCCCAAAAATATATAAACAATTTTTTTCCTCAGTTTAGGCCGATACTTATTCTTCTACATATGTTTGGTAAAAAATCGCAATAAGCGTTTGGTTTGCGCAAAAGTTATAGTGTCTACAAAATAGGGGATAGTTTTATGCCATTTTTATTATTTATTTTTTTTACTAGTAAAGGCGGCAATCGGCGATTTTCCGATCGTGTGTACGAATTGCGACGCGCTAAATTCCGACGCATGCTCGGAAACAAATCGACGCATGCTCAGAAGCATAGAACTTAATTTTCTCGGCTCGTCGTAGTTTTTTTTTTCTTTTACGTCACCGCGTTCTTGGCAGTCAAAAGTTCACCGAACTTTTGTGTGACCGTGTGTATGCAAGGCAGGCTTGAGTGGAATTCCGTCGGAAAAACCATCCAATTTTTTTCCGACGGGAATTCTGCTCGTGTGAACGCGGCATTACAGGAGTGAATTTCCCTTCCTAGGAGCAGCTTTCCTCTCACTTCCTGTTGTCTCCCTCCGTGTTTTGTAAGTAGTAATCATTTGTAACTTGGGGACTGCCTGTACAAGGAATGTAAACATCCCTTGAAATAAGCAGGACAGGTCCTCATTATTAATAGATCTGGGGTCTTTTTGACATTTTTTTAAAAGCAAAAGCAAAGCGAATTTTTATTTTTTTACTTTTTTTGCCCGAGAACCGGAAGTGATGTCAGAGGTTGTTCATGTCCTCCCAAGAGCATAGAGCTGAGTGGGGGCCATCTTGCCTTCACTTGACTTCCTGCCCAGCAAACAGCCGCATTAGATTGTTTCCGGGTTTACCGACAGCTTTCAGTAAGCTCGGAAATGACTGGGGAGGGCGGGGCTATCCCGCGGAGAATCGCCCACAGTAAATGATGATACCCGGGTTATCGCAGCTAGCGGCTGCCATAACTCCAGAAATTTAACGTCAAAGTAATGAGGTATATTTACTGTTGTTAGCCCCCATTTCCGTTAACATGGCTGGAACCTGGCCTTTTGGAGAGAAGCTTGCCTAATGCTGATTCCAGGGCTGTAGAGGCATCCAATCATTCAGCTTCACTGCCAGTGATGTCATCGTCCCGGTAGCAGCATGCCGCCCAATGTCACTGATGTCAGCAGTATTGGGCCTCTTGCACACGATACTCCTGTTTAGAGCTGCACGATTAATCGTTAGATTGCGATTTCGATCTCCAGGTCTGGATTAGCTTGATTTTCGTATCTCTGCGCCGCTGTTCAAAACAGCTGATCGCGGGGCTCCACTGCGCATGCGCTGCTTCACCGCACTATACCGCGCATGCGCAGACGCTCATTTGAGGAAAATAGACTCAGGCGGAGGCGGTGCGAGTTGCTTAATTATAGAATCGGCAGCACCGCCTCCAACCCCGCCGTTAACAGGCCCCTAGCCTGCTCTGGAGAAGGGGTGCGGGCCCCCTTGCAACTTGGCACTGTGTAGATCAATGGGAACCGAGAGAAAATATAGAGCTGCACTGCCTTCAGCCCCACCCCGACCCTAGCCTGCTCTGCTGAAGGGGGGCGGGCCCGTGCATAGCACTGTGTATATCGATGGCCAAAATTTTGGGAGGGGGCGCAAACAAACTGAAAAATACTGAAACCCCCCCCCCCCAATCAATTGCAGCCTCACTGTGCCCGTCATATGCAGCATCACTGTGCCCGTCATATGCAGCATCACTGTGCCTGTCATATGCAGCATCACTATGCCTGTCATATGCAGCATCACTGTGCCTGTCATATGCAGCATCACTGTGCCTGTCATATGCAGCATCACTGTGCCTGTCATATGCAGCATCACTGTGCCTGTCATATGCAGCATCACTGTGCCTGTCATATGCAGCATCACTGTGCCTGTCATATGCAGCATCACTGTGCCTGTCATATGCAGCATCACTGTGCCTGTCATATGCAGCATCACTGTGCCTGTCATATGCAGCATCACTGTGCCTGTCATATGCAGCATCACTGTGCCTGTCATATGCAGCATCACTGTGCCTGTCATATGCAGCATCACTGTGCCTGTCATATGCAGCATCACTGTGCCTGTCATATGCAGCATCACTGTGCCTGTCATATGCAGCATCACTGTGCCTGTCATATGCAGCATCACTGTGCCCGTCATATGCAGCATTACTGTGCCCGTCATATGCAGCCACTGTGCCCGTCATATGCAGCCAGTGGAGAAGGAGAGAGCCCCTGGGTGGCCATTTAGTGGTTATACATCTGCCCCTTTGAGAAAAGCATCTGCCCCTTGCTGTATTAAATGAATAACCAGCCCCGAGCATCGTGAGCAAGTGGCGTGTTGATTGCGCTTGCGCCGTATACAGCTGATTTTTCTTTTTTTTAAAACATTTCAGAGAATCGTGATTCTCATTTTTCCCAGAATCGTGCAGCTCTACTCCTGTTTGAGCATCTATTATTTCAGCCGTTGTTTTTTTGTTTTTGATGCGTATTCTCGTGCATATGCATTTGCGCAATTTCACACGCATGCGCGCAAACTTATTCTCGCGTTCACAATATGTTAGTGAACGATTGCACACATGAGGCGTAAATTGCTGACCAAAAAATGCAGATTTAAAAAAAAAAAAAATTAACTGAAGAATGCACGGCGCTTGTTTACGCGTCTGTGTGCATAGACACATTACAATTATTGGCCTGTATTTTAGCTCAGTAAAAAAATAAAATGAGCTGTACTGAGCTTTTCCAAGGGGCCTTAGAGCAGGGGTAGGCAACATGGGGCCCTCCAGCTGTTGTGGAACTAAATTTCCCATGAGGCATTGCAAGGCTGGCAGTTACAATTACTTCCAGAGGCGTGATGGTCGGTTAACCACAAAAGGGTTTATATGGATTCTACTAATGTTCCGAATTGTAAAGGTTAGATAACATTGCGTGCATGCTGAAAGTAAGACTCCGACACGTCCGTACAGATCCATTACTTCCTTATCTAATGCTTTATTACAGGCAATACTAAACTTTTTACACATAGCATGATACGTGCCAATTATGTTAATGTAAACTGGAAAGCACATCTGATTGGCTGAAATACAAGAAGAGTACAAAAATGTGATGGTCAAGCTTGGTTGTCCCTCTGATCTGTCTTCACTTCCGCATTCCTAAGGATGTGTGGGAGATTTTCTGTCTTCTCCAAACTTTTCGGTGGGAGGGGGTGTTATTAGAGGCTGATTTGAGTAAGGAAGGATTATAGACTTTATAGTATAGTAAAGATGCGTAGAGAATCGACATTTTCTAATTTATTATGATGCTCATTACATTCCTTCACAATGGGACTTGTAGTTCTGCAACAGCTGGAGGGCCCCAAGTTGCTTACCTCTGCTTTAGAATATCCACCACTGATATAGTCGTCGTCCTGCTCTCACGGCACAGCGAGTCGGAGCGAAACTGCAGGAAGCGCAAAGAGAGGGCAACGCATGAACCAATGAAAACACCCACATTTTTTTTACAGTATAAGTATCGGGGCGATTCTGAGAGGAAGTGCAGCATCAGATATCAGGAATTTAGCTTGCAGCGTATCCGTCTGCAGAAAATTCCAAAGCTCATCGGCTGGTACTCTTGTCTACCTTTTTCCTTCCATTTTAAAGAGGAAGTAAACCCTCCACAACTTTTTTAGTTAAACATACCTTTGCAAGAGAAAGGCATAATGAGCTAGTATGCATAGCATACTAGCTCATTATGTGGCACTTACCTGAAATCGAAGCCCCCGAAGTCCTTCTTGTTCTCCGCCCCCGCCATGTCCGCTCGGAGCTTCTTCCTGTTATCGCTGGAGCGGCGATGACGTCACACACATGCGCGCTCGGGCCGGCAAGTTTCCATTCAGAAAACCGGCAATGATGCTGGGCCCGCTAGTGCGCCTGCGTGTGACGTCATCGGTGCTGTGTTTTCAGCAAATATCTCCTTAACCGTGTAGGTTAAGGAGATATTTCATGCACCTACAGGTAAGCCTTAATCTAGGCTTACCTGTAGGTGCAAGTTGGCTAAGTGGGTTTACAACCACTTTAAATAGAAGCTCTTGGAGGGGATGATAAGGGACTATATACAAGATTTTAGTAATAAGAACAATATCATTAGCAGTAATCAGCATGGATTCATGAAGAATCGTTCTTGCCAAACCAATCTATTAACCTTCTATGAGGAGCGGTGTTGCCATCTAGATAAAGGAAGGCCCATAGACGTGGTGTATCTGGATAAAGGAAGGCCAGTAGACGTGGTGTATCTAGATATAGGAAGGTCCGTGGACATGGTGCATCTGGATAACGGTCTGTAGACGTAGTGTATCTGGATAAAGGAAGGCCCGTAGACGTGGTGTATCTGGATAAAGGAAGGCCCGTAGACGTGGTGTATCTGGATAAAGGAAGGCCCGTAGACGTGGTGTATTTGGATAAAGGAAGGCCCGTAGACGTGGTGTATCTAGATAAAGGAAGGCCCGTAGACGTGGTGTATCTGGATAAAGGAAGGCCCGTAGACGTGGTGTATCTAGATAAAGGAAGGCCCGTAGACGTGGTGTATCTAGATAAAGGAAGGCCCGTAGACGTGGTGTATCTATATAAAGGAAGGTCCGTAGATGTGGTGTATCTAGATAAAGGAAGGCCCGTAGACGTGGTGTATCTATATAAAGGAAGGCCCGTAGACGTGGTGTATCTATATAAAGGAAGGCCCGTAGACGTGGTGTATCTATATAAAGGAAGGTCCGTAGACGTGGTGTATCTATATAAAGGAAGGCCCGTAGACGTGGTGTATCTGGATAAAGGCAGGCCCGTAGATGTGGTGTATCTAGATAAAGGAAGGCCCGTAGACGTGGTGTATCTAGATAAAGGAAGGCCCGTAGACGTGGTGTATCTAGATAAAGGAAGGTCTGTAGACGTGGTGTATCTAGATAAAGGAAGGTCCGTAGACGTGGTGTATCTGGATAAAGGAAGGCCCGTAGACGTGGTGTATCTGGATAAAGGAAGGCCCGTAGACGTGGTGTATCTAGATAAAGGAAGGCCCGTAGACGTGGTGTATCTAGATAAAGGAAGGCCCGTAGACGCGGTGTATCTATATAAAGGACGGTCCGTAGACGTGGTGTATCTGGATAAAGGAAGGCCCGTAGATGTGGTGTATCTATATAAAGGAAGGCCCGTAGACGTGGTGTATGTGGATAAAGGAAGGCCCGTAGACGTGGCGTATCTGGATAAAGGAAGGCCCGTAGACGTGGTGTATCTAGATGAAGGAAGGCCCGTAGACGTGGTGTATCTGGATTTTGCAAAAGCATTTGACACAGTTCCCCATAAACCTTTACTGTACAAAGTAAGGTCCGTTGGCATGGACCATAGGGTAAGTATATGGATTGAAAACTGGCTACAAGGACGAGTTCAGAGGGTGGTGATAAATGGGGAGTACTGGGAATGATCAGGGGTGGGTAGTGGGGTCCCCCAGGGTTCTGTGCTGGGACCAATCCTGTTTAATTTATTCATAAATGACCTGGAGGATGGGGGTAAGCAGTGCAATCTCTGTATTTGCGGACGATACTAAGCTAAGCAGGGCAATAACTCTTCCGCAGGATGTGGAAACCTTGCAAGAAGATCTGAACAAATTAATGGGGGGGGGGGGGCAACTACATGGCAAATGAGGTTTAATGTAGAAAAATTTAAAATAATGCATTTGGAGGGCAAAAATATGAATGCAATCTATACACTGGGGGGAGAACCTCTGGGGGGATCTACGATGGAAAAGGACCTGGGGGTCCTAGTAGATGATAGGCTCAGCAATGTCAAGCTGCTGCTAACAAAGCAAACAGAATATTGGCATTAAAAAGGGGATCAGCTCCAGAGATAAAAGGATAATTCTCCCGCTCTACAAGACTCTGGTCCGGCCGCACCTGGAGTATGCCGTCCAGTTCTGGGCACCAGTCCTCAGGAAGGATGTACTGGAAATGGAGCGAGTACAAAGAAGTGCAACAAAGCTAATAAAGGGTCTGGAGGATATTAGTTATGAGGAAAGGTTGTGAGCACTGAACTTATTCTCTCTGGAGAAGAGACGCTTGAGAGGGGAGATGATTTCAATGTACAAATACTGTACTGGTGACCCCACAATGGGGAGAAAACTTTTTCACGGAAGGGAGTTTAACAAGACACGTGGCCACTCATTAAAATGAGAAGAAAAGAGGTTTAACCTTAAACTATGTAGAGGGTTCTTTACTGTAAGAGTGGCAAGGATGTGGAATTCCCTTCCACAGGCGGTGGTCTCAGCGGGGGGCATCGATGGTTTCAAGAAACTATTACTTAAGCACCTGAAAGGCCGCAACATACAGGGATATACAGGTCCTTCTCAAAAAATTAGCATATTGTGATAAAGTTCATTATTTTCTGTAATGTACTGATAAACATTAGACTTTCATATATTTTAGATTCATTACACACAACTGAAGTAGTTCAAGCCTTTTCTTGTTTTAATATTGATGATTTTGGCATACAGCTCATGAAAACCCAAAATTCCTATCTCAAAAAATTAGCATATCATGAAAAGGTTCTCTAAACGAGCTATTAACCTAATCATCTGAATCAACTAATTAACTCTAAACACCTGCAAAAGATTCCTGAGGCTTTTAAAAACTCCCAGCCTGGTTCATTACTCAAAACCGCAATCATGGGTAAGATTGCCGACCTGACTGCTGTCCAGAAGGCCATCATTGACACCCTCAAGCAAGAGGGTAAGACACAGAAAGAAATTTCTGAACGAATAGGCTGTTCCCAGAGTTCTGTATCAAGGCACCTCAGTGGGAAGTCTGTGGGAAGGAAAAAGTGTGGCAGAAAACGCTGCACAACGAGAAGAGGTGACCGAACCCTGAAGAAGATTGTGGAGAAGGACCGATTCCAGACCTTGGAGGACCTGCGGAAGCAGTGGACTGAGTCTGGAGTAGAAACATCCAGAGCCACTGTGAACAGGCGTGTGCAGGAAATGGGCTACAGGTGCCGCATTCCCCAGGTCAAGCCACTTTTGAACCAGAAACAGCGGCAGAAGCGCCTGACCTGGGCTACAGAGAAGCAGCACTGGACTGTTGCTCAGTGGTCCAAAGTACATTCGGAAATCAAGGTGCCAGAGTCTGGAGGAAGACTGGGGAGAGGGAAATGCCAAAATGCCTGAAGTCCAGTGTCAAGTACCCACAGTCAGTGATGGTCTGGGGTGCCATGTCAGCTGCTGGTGTTGGTCCACTGTGTTTTATCAAGGGCAGGGTCAATGCAGCTAGCTATCAGGAGATTTTGGAGCACTTCATGCTTCCATCTGCTGAAAAGCTTTATGGAGATGAAGATTTCATTTTTCAGCACGACCTGGCACCTGCTCACAGTGCCAAAACCACTGGTAAATGGTTTACTGACCATGGTATTACTGTGCTCAATTGGCCTGCCAACTCTCCTGACCTGAACCCCATAGAGAATCTGTGGGATATTGGGAAGAGAAAGTTGAGAGACGCAAGACCCAACACTCTGGATGAGCTTAAAGGAGTTGTAAAGGTACATTTTTTATTTTCTAAATAGGTTCCTTTAAGCTAGTGCATTGTTGCTTCACTTACCTTTTCCTTAGATTTCCCTTCTAAATATTTTTTTTCTTTGTTTTCTTTGTCTGAATTTCTCACTTCCTGTTCCTCCTCAGTAAGCTGTTCTGGATGACTCCACACCACTCTGATGATGGTGTGGAGTTCAGTGAGGAGAAACAGGAAGTGAGAAATTCAGACAAAGAAAACAAACCTTTAGAAGGTAAATCAAAGGAAAAGGTAAGTGAAGCAACAATGCACTAGCTTAAAGGAACCTATTTAGAAAATAAAAAATGTACCTTTACAACTCCTTTAAGGCCGCTATCGAAGCATCCTGGGCCTCCATAACACCTCAGCAGTGCCACAGGCTGGTTGCCTCCATGCCACGCCGCATTGAAGCAGTCATTTCTGCAAAAGGATTCCCGACCAAGTATTGAGTGCATAACTGAACATAATTATTTAAAGGTTGACTTTTTTTGTATTAAAAACACTTTTCTTTTATTGGTCGGATGAAATATGCTAATTTTTTGAGATAGGATTTTTGGGTTTTCATGAGCTGTATGCCAAAATCATCAATATTAAAACAAGAAAAGGCTTGAACTACTTCAGTTGTGTGTAATGAATCTAAAATATATGAAAGTCTAATGTTTATCAGTACATTACAGAAAATAATGAACTTTATCACAATATGCTAATTTTTTGAGAAGGACCTGTACAATGTAATACTGACATATAATCACACACACAGGTTGGACTTGATGAACTTTTTTTCAACCCCACCTACTATGTAACTAAATGTAAAATGTCGTCATGCCTTAGTGGAATGTATCCCTTTTTTTAAAACGCTGTTTCTCCCCGACAGACCACATGGGATTGGAGGTGATCGAGCAGCTGCTGGGGAACGTGTGCCTCTTGTTGAGTTCCAGAACGAGGGAGATTGTGAAGGCCGCTCTGGGATTTATTAAAGTCGTCATATTTATGATGGATCTTAAAATTCTCTCCAAACACCTACAGAAAATGGTAAGTGTCCCCCGCTGAATGTCACGCCGTCCCGATCAGCCAGAGATGGGACTCTTATGCTGCATCCGATGCCGAGTTACCCTCTTTCACAGTCTTTTGCTTTCCTCTCAAAATAGACTGCGGGGTTCATTTACTAAAGCTGGAGAGTTCAAAATCAGGCTCACTTCTTCATAGAAGCCAATCGGCTTCTTCCCTTGGCGTGTTTTGGTTAAGCTTTGGCAATAAAACCTGGAAGCTGGTTGGTTTCTATGAAGAAGTGAGCCTGATTTTGCACTTTAACGACCGATGCGTGTAGAAGCGAACGCATCCGTGAGTAGCGCCCGCATATGAAAGCAGTGTTCAAACCACACATGTGAGGTATCGCCGCGATCGGTAGAGCGAGAGCAATAATTCTAGCCCTAGACATCCTCTGTAACTCAAAACATGCAACCTGTAGAATTTTTTAAATGTCGCCTATGGAGATTTTAAAGGGTAAAAGTTTGTCGCCATTCCACGAGCGGGTGCAATTTTGAAGCGTGACATGTTGAGTATCAATTTACTCGGCGTAACATTATCTTTCACAATATAAAAAAAAAATTTGGCTAACTTTACTGTTGTCTTATTTTTTATTTTTAAAAAAGTGTATTTTTTCCTCAAAAAAATGCACTTGTAAGACCGCTGCGCAAATACGGTGTGACAAAGTATTGCAACGACCGTCATTTTATTCTCTAGGGTGTTAGAATAAAAAAAATATATTATGTTTGGGGGTTGTGAACTTCTAAGTAAAGGAGATGGGCGGGCAGTGAAACAGGCAAGCATTGCTAGTTGTCTTGTCATACCAACGGCCACCACATAAGGGCGCCAGATTACAGAATAAATCTTAGGCTGCAAAGCCGCCGCCTCAATTACCGGGCAGCTCAACGAGATCGCGCGTGGGGGGGGGTTGGGTCGCACGGAGACACAGGAAACCTCAGCTGTGCTGCCTCAGGCGCCAGGTCGCTAATTCTAGTCGCATTTGCGACCTGGCGCCCAGGTTTTTTCAAACCCTGGAGTAACTTATGTGATCAACAGACGCTATATTGTCAAAAGTATTGGGACGCCTGCCTTTACACGCACATGAACTTTAATGATATCCCGGTCTTAGTCCGTAGGGTTCAATATCGAGTTGGCCCCGCCCTTTGCCGCTATAACAGCTTCCACTCTTCTGGGAAGGCCGTCCACAAGGTTTAGGAGGGTGACCATTCTTCCAGAAGTGCATTTGTGAGGTCAGGACCTGATGTTGGATGAGAAGGCCTAGCTGGTAGTCTCCACCCTTATGCCTCGTACACACGACCAGTTTTTCCCGACGAGAAAACTGCCATTTTTTAGATTGGTCGGGAAAACCGGTCGTGTGTGGGCTCCATAGCAGTTTTCCCAACGAGAAAACTGCCCGCAAATTTTTTTTTTTTTAGAACCTTCTCTCTTTTTTTCCCGTCGTGTTTCCCGTCAGTCTTTTTCTCATCGCAAAAACCGGTCGTGTGTATGCTTTTCCGAGGGGAAAAAAAAACGCGCATGCTCAGAATCAAGTATGAGACGGGAGCGCTCGTTCGGGTAAAACTAGCGTTCGGAATAGAGATAACACGTTCGTCACGCTGTAACGGATTGAAGAGCACGAGGCTGAAAAGCGCGAATCGTCTCTCACCAAACTTTTACTAACACGAGGATCAGCAAAAGCAGCCCAAAGGGTGGCGCCGTTAGAATGGAAGTTCCCCTTTATAGTGCCGTCGTACGTGTTGTACGTCACCGCGCTTTGGTCGAGAGTTTTTTTTTTTTTTTTATGAACGTGTGTAGGCAAGGCAGGCTTGAGAGGAATCGCGTTGGGAAAAACGTCGGATTTTGGCATGTCAGGAAAACTGGTCGTGTGTACGCGGCATAATTCATCCCAAAGGTGTTCTATTGGGTTGAGGTCAGAACACAACAGCTCAGCGGGGAGAGACTGCTTTACCACTGTCAATGTGTTTGTACTGCGGCTGCAACCGGAGCTGACAGATTTTTTTTATATTGAACGGGAAAAAATGAATAGTGTGTACCAGACTTAAGGCGCACAACCCTTTGATTTGCCCCTGATGTTAACCCCTTCCCAGCCAGTGTCATTAGTACAGTGACAGTGCATATTATTAGCAACAATGCCTCACTGTTCTCCTATCCTCACTGTGCCCTATCCTCACTGTGCCCTATCCTCACTGTGCCCTATCCTCGCTGTGCCCTATCCTCGCTGTGCCCTATCCTCGCTGTGCCCTATCCTCGCTGTGCCCTATCCTCGCTGTGCCCTATCCTCGCTGTGCCCTATCCTCGCTGTGCCCTATCCTCGCTGTGCCCTATCCTCGCTGTGCCCTATCCTCGCTGTGCCCTATCCTCGCTGTGCCCTATCCTCGCTGTGCCCTATCCTCGCTGTGCCCTATCCTCGCTGTGCCCTATCCTCGCTGTGCCCTATCCTCGCTGTGCCCTATCCTCGCTGTGCCCTATCCTCGCTGTTGCCTATCCCCGCTGTTGCCTATCCTCGCTGTTGCCTATCCTCGCTGTTGCCTATCCTCGCTGTTGCCTATCCTCGCTGTTGCCTATCCTCGCTGTTGCCTATCCTCGCTGTTGCCTATCCTCGCTGTTGCCTATCCTCACTGTTGCCTATCCTCACTGTTGCCTATCCTCACTGTTGCCTATCCTCACTGTTGCCTATCCTCACTGTTGCCTATCCTCACTGTTGCCTATCCTCACTGTTGCCTATCCTCACTGTTGCCTATCCTCACTGTTGCCTATCCTCACTGTTGCCTATCCTCACTGTTGCCTATCCTCACTGTTGCCTATCCTCACTGTTGCCTATCCTCACTGTTGCCTATCCTATATTTTTACATTGGAAATCGTACCTGTAAAGAAGTTGCGGCTGCGGCGTCCATCGTTCGAATTCCGTGGTCTCTTCCTGTTCCTTCCTTGATAGGCGATTCTCAGCAGACACTCTCCGCCTATCACGATCATTCTCTCATCCTCAGTTTCCCAGCAGACACTGTGTTGGGTGTTCCGCCAATCACAGACGTCTGCTGGGAAACTGAGGATGAGAGAATGATCGTGATAGGCGGAGAGTGTCTGATGAGAATCGCCTATCACGGAAGGAACAGGAAGAGACCGCGGAATTTGAACGATGGACGCCGCAGCCGCAACTTCTTTACAGGTACGATTTCCAATGTAAAAAATTTCGCTGACTCGAGTATAAGCTGAGGGGGGGACTTTCAGCCCAAAAAAAGGGCTGAAAATCTCGGCTTATACTCGAGTATATACGGTAAATTCCAGTATATATCCCATAGTTTGTACACTATATAACTTTCACACAAACCAATCAATATACTTCTAGTTTTTTTTTTTTCTACTTCTTTTTTTTTTATCTTTATTTTTTACCCAAGACATGTAGCAGAATACATTTTGGTCAAAATTTATGGAGAAATTTGATTTTACATTTTTTTTTATTGCATTTGTTTTTTATAGCAGAAAGTAAAAAAAAAATAAAAAATTCCCCAAAATGTTCAGGTTTTTTTCTTATATAGAATAAAAAAAAAAATCCCAGTGGTGATCAAATACCACCAAAGGCTCCATTTGTGTACGAAAAAAAAAAAACAATTATATAAATTTCATTTGGGTACAGCGCTTCGTGGCCACGCAATTACCTGTTAAAGTAGCGCAGTGCTGAATATCAAAAACTGGCCTAGTCATGAAGAGGGGGGTAAATCTTCCATAGCTGAGCTGGTTAAACTGCCCCCTGCTTAGGTATTGTCTTGTGTTTTGGATGGTCTGGTCATCCGCACTGCACATAAACGCACTACGCTTTTTTTTTTTTTTTTTTTTTACATTGATCCTTTTTGTTGTCGCAATTTTATGGTGTAGGAACACATTGCATTTTAACTTGTTACTAGTGGGATTGGGGTCCCTCTGGGCTGTCTGCGTGGTTGTGGTGGGAGGTGTGGGATTTAAAACTGGCCGAGGCGCAGATAAAGGGTTCATAGGTTACTGAAGACTGTGGTCTCATGGGATTGTACGTCTGTGGGACCTCAGATGCTAGGATCACAAGGAACACCAGGGCCAAGCTGAAAGCTGAAAATTGGTCTGGGCAGGAAGAGGGTTTAAGTGCCCGATAGGCAAATGGTTAAAGGCTTTATGATGCAGCTCCTGATGATCACTAGGAAAGAAAATTCTGTGCGTCTGTCTGTGTGGGCGTCTGTCTGTCTGTGTGGGCGTCTGTCTGTCTGTCTGGGCGTCTGTCTCTGTCTGTCTGGGCGTCTGTCTCTGTCTGTCTGGGCGTCTGTCTCTGTCTGTCTGGGCGTCTGTCTCTGTCTGTCTGGGCGTCTGTCTCTGTCTGTCTGGGCGTCTGTCTCTGTCTGTCTGGGCGTCTGTCTCTGTCTGTCTGGGCGTCTGTCTCTGTCTGTGTGGGCGTCTGTCTGTCTGTGTGGGCGTCTGTCTGTCTGTGTGGGCGTCTGTCTGTCTGTGTGGGCGTCTGTCTGTCTGTGTGGGCGTCTGTCTGTGTGGCCGTCTGTCTGTCTGTGTGGGCGTCTGTCTGTCTGTGTGGGCGTCTGTCTGTGTGGGCGTCTGTCTGTCTGTGTGGGCGTCTGTCTGTCTGTGTGGGCGTCTGTCTGTCTGTGTGGGCGTCTGTCTGTCTGTGTGGGCGTCTGTCTGTCTGTGTGGGCGTCTGTCTGTCTGTGTGGGCGTCTGTCTGTCTGTGTGGGCGTCTGTCTGTCTGTGTGGCCGTCTGTCTGTCTGTGTGGCCGTCTGTCTGTCTGTGTGGCCGTCTGTCTGTCTGTGTGGCCGTCTGTCTGTCTGTGTGGCCGTCTGTCTGTCTGTGTGGCCGTCTGTCTGTCTGTGTGGCCGTCTGTCTGTCTGTGTGGCCGTCTGTCTGTCTGTGTGGCCGTCTGTCTGTCTGTGTGGCCGTCTGTCTGTCTGTGTGGCCGTCTGTCTGTCTGTGTGGCCGTCTGTCTGTCTGTGTGGCCGTCTGTCTGTCTGTGTGGCCGTCTGTCTGTCTGTGTGGCCGTCTGTCTGTCTGTGTGGCCGTCTGTCTGTCTGTGTGGCCGTCTGTCTGTCTGTGTGGCCGTCTGTCTGTCTGTGTGGCCGTCTGTCTGTCTGTGTGGCCGTCTGTCTGTCTGTGTGGCCGTCTGTCTGTCTGTGTGGCCGTCTGTCTGTCTGTGTGGCCGTCTGTCTGTCTGTGTGGCCGTCTGTCTGTCTGTGTGGCCGTCTGTCTGTCTGTGTGGCCGTCTGTCTGTCTGTGTGGCCGTCTGTCTGTCTGTGTGGCCGTCTGTCTGTCTGTGTGGCCGTCTGTCTGTCTGTGTGGCCGTCTGTCTGTCTGTGTGGCCGTCTGTCTGTCTGTGTGGGCGTCTGTCTGTCTGTGTGGGCGTCTGTCTGTCTGTGTGGCCGTCTGTCTGTCTGTGTGGCCGTCTGTCTGTCTGTGTGGCCGTCTGTCTGTCTGTGTGGCCGTCTGTCTGTCTGTGTGGCCGTCTGTCTGTCTGTGTGGCCGTCTGTCTGTCTGTCTGGGCGTCTGTCTGTCTGTGTGGGCGTCTGTCTGTCTGTCTGTCTCTGTCTGTCTGGGCGTCTGTCTCTGTCTGTCTGGGCGTCTGTCTCTGTCTGTCTGGGCGTCTGTCTCTGTCTGTCTGGGCGTCTGTCTCTGTCTGTCTGGGCGTCTGTCTCTGTCTGTCTGGGCGTCTGTCTCTGTCTGTCTGGGCGTCTGTCTCTGTCTGTCTGGGCGTCTGTCTCTGTCTGTCTGGGCGTCTGTCTCTGTCTGTCTGGGCGTCTGTCTCTGTCTGTCTGGGCGTCTGTCTCTGTCTGTCTGGGCGTCTGTCTCTGTCTGTCTGGGCGTCTGTCTCTGTCTGTCTGGGCGTCTGTCTCTGTCTGTCTGGGCGTCTGTCTCTGTCTGTCTGGGCGTCTGTCTCTGTCTGTCTGGGCGTCTGTCTCTGTCTGTCTGGGCGTCTGTCTCTGTCTGTCTGGGCGTCTGTCTCTGTCTGTCTGGGCGTCTGTCTCTGTCTGTCTGGGCGTCTGTCTCTGTCTGTCTGGGCGTCTGTCTCTGTCTGTCTGGGCGTCTGTCTCTGTCTGTCTGGGCGTCTGTCTCTGTCTCTCTCTGTCTCTGTCTCTCTCTGTCTCTCTCTGTCTCTGTCTCTCTCTGTCTCTCTCTGTCTCTCTCTGTCTCTGTCTCTGTCTGTCTCTGTCTGTCTCTGTCTGTCTCTGTCTGTCTCTGTCTGTCTCTGTCTGTCTCTGTCTGTCTCTGTCTGTCTCTGTCTGTCTCTGTCTGTCTCTGTCTGTCTCTGTCTGTCTGTCTGTCTCTGTCTGTCTGTCTGTCTCTGTCTGTCTCTGTCTGTCTCTGTCTGTCTCTGTCTCTGTCTGTCTCTGTCTGTCTGTCTCTGTCTGTCTCTGTCTGTCTGTCTCTGTCTGTCTCTGTCTGTCTCTGTCTGTCTCTGTCTGTCTCTGTCTGTCTCTGTCTGTCTCTGTCTGTGTCTGTCTCTGTGTGTGTCTCTGTCTCTGTGTCTGTCTCTGTGTGTGTCTCTGTCTCTGTGTGTGTCTCTGTGTGTGTCTCTGTGTGTGTCTCTGTGTGTGTCTCTGTCTCTGTGTGTGTCTCTGTGTGTGTCTCTGTGTGTGTCTCTGTGTGTGTCTCTGTCTCTGTGTGTGTCTCTGTCTCTGTGTGTGTCTCTGTCTCTGTGTGTGTCTCTGTCTCTGTGTGTGTCTCTGTCTGTGTGTCTCTGTCTCTGTGTGTGTCTCTGTGTGTGTGTGCATATACACACACCTACATACATACACACACCTACACACAGACACATGGATAATTTGAAAACATTTCATAGAAGTTGAAAACATTTCATAGAAGAATTTTAATAGAGGGGGAAACTTTCATTTTACACAATTTCTTTGGCTTGCAGTATTTGGGTTTCTTCCTCGGGGATTTAGGATTTGAGAGGTTCCAGAAATGATTCTCCTCATCTCAGTGTGACTTTGTCAGCAGAACATTATTCTTCCATGCAAGAAGGATTTTCTTTATCGTACACCACGGGACACAGAGCTAGTCATTACATAATGGGTTAAGGGTCACCAGCGGTGATTGGACACTGGCACAACCAATGGAAGACAGTTCCCCTCCATATAACCCCTCCCATCAGGGAAGTACCTCAGTTTTTTCGCCAGTGTCGAAAGGTGTTGGACGCGTTAGGAGGTGCTAAAGGAAAGCTCTACCAAAGAGACCCTCTGGGGGTAAAAGAGCTATGCTTTCGGATCCATCCAAGACGCCTACAAATGAGCTGAATCTGGATGGGATCCGGGCCTCATCCATGAGGCGTCGCCTGTAATGTCTCTCTTCGGAGGACTGGGCTCTAAGATCCAGCACTTTCGCTATTTCGCTATAAAGTCCTGGTAAGAGTCTTGTACAAGGCCCAGGGGAGAGGTATCCTTTAAATAGGAACCCATATCCCTGAAGGTTGGCACACATAGCCCACCGTGAAGGAGACGTACCCCAAAAAGAGCGAGGTTCAGGTTTTTACTCAAACCTCTTTGTGATTCCAAAGCCAAATGGAGATGTCAGACCCATCCTGGATCTAAAATCCCTAAATCGGTTCCTGAACGATCGCCATTTTCGAATGGAAACGATCCGATCCGTGGCCGCCACTTTAAAGGGCGGAAAATTCATGGCGCCCATAGATATCAAGGACGCACATTTACACATACCCATCCTCCCCGCTCACCAAAGATTCCTAAGGTTTGCGGTAGAAGATCGCCACTTTCAATTTGTGGCTCTGCCGTTTGGTGTAGCCACCGCGCCCATAGTATTCACAAAGGTGCTAGCTCCTCTGTTAGCAAACCTAAGAACACGGGGCATTGCGGTAACAGCCTATCTGGACGATCTACTAGTAATAGATCAGTCAAAGGACGGATTGGGTCACGCTGTACACACTACAGTAGGATACCTGGAGCATTTAGGATGGATTATAAATTTACAAAAATCCTCTCTCCAGGCCCAAAGAAGGATAGGGTACCTGGGCATGATCATAGATACAGCCCAAAACGGGGTATACCTGCCAGAACCGAAGATACAGTCTCTGAAAGACCTGATCCACAAGGTCAAAGCAAACAAGAGGTCGTCTATTCGCCTTTGCATGAGACTATTGGGAAAGATGGTAGCCTCCTTCGAGGCGGTCCCTTACGCCCAGTTTCATTCGAGACTACTTCAAGGCAATATTTTAGCTTCCTGGAACAGGAAGAGCCAAGCTCTGGATATACCCATGCGCCTGTCCTCACAAGTACGCCACAGCTTCGATTGGTGGCTAGAAGCCAGGAATTTACGGAAGGGAAAGTCCTTCCTCCCAGTGGCCTGGAAGGTGGTATCTAGGGATGCCAGCCTATCGGGCTGGCGTGCAGTATTCGAGGAGGCTTCTACCCAGGGAACCTGGGCCAAGACTCAGGGGATCCTGCCCATCAATGTGCTAGAGATCCGGGCAGTATATCTAGCCCTCAAAACCTGGACATACAGGTTACAGGGCTACCCAGTTCGGGTTCAATCCGACAATGCTACTGCAGTAGCTTACATCAATCACCAAGGAGGCACCCGCAGTCGGGCAGCCCAAAGAGAGGTGAACCGGATCCTGGCATGGGCAGAAGAGCATGTACCTTGCCTTGCTGCAATCTTCATTCCAGGGATAGAAAATTGGCAAGCAGACTACCTGAGTCGTCAGCAGCTGCTACCAGGAGAGTGGTCTCTTCACCCCGAGATCTTTCAGGCCATATGTCTGAGATGGGGAAACCCAGATGTAGACCTGCTAGCTGCCAGATTCAACAAGAAATTGGACAACTTTGTGTCCAGAACGAGAGATCCTCTAGCCTACGGGACAGACGCTCTAATAATACAGACGCTCTAATAACTCCATGGAATCAGTTCTCACTGATCTATGCATTCCCTCCGATCCCTCTTCTACAAAGACTGCTTCGCAGGATCAAGGAGGAGGGAATACCAGTAATCCTAGTGGCCCCAAACTGGCCCAGGAGGCCTTGGTACGCCGAGATTGTAAAAATGGCGATAGGAAGGCCCTGGAAGTTTCCACTTCGACACGACCTGCTGTCACAGGGTCCAGTATTCCACCCTTCCTTACAAAGGCTAAAGTTGACGGCCTGGCTGCTGAGACCCACATTTTTAAAAAGAGAGGGGTCTCTGGTCCGGCTCTTTCTACGCTCATTAATGCTAGAAAGCCAGCCTCCAGACTCATCTATCAGAGAGTCTGGAGAGCATACGTTTCCTGGTGTGAATCCAGATGTTGGAATCCTCAGAAGTATGAAATAAGTAGGATTCTTGCTTTTTGCCAGTTAGGAGTGGATATGAATTTAGCCCTTAGCACCATCAAAGGGCAAATATCGGCTCTATCAGTCTTCTTTCAGAGACCATTGGCATCTCACTTCCTAGTTCGGACATTCATTAAGGGGGTACTGAGGATAAATCCTCCAGTTAGGACTCCCTTGTGTCCATGGGATTTGAATTTGGTATTGTCAGTGTTGCAAAAGCAACCTTTTGAACCTATTCGCCATATTCCTATAATTATATTGAGTAGGAAGTTGGCCTTTCTGATTGCTATAGCTTCTGCTAGGAGCGTATCAGAGCTAGCAGCTCTTTCTTGTAAAGAGCCTTATCTAATTTGTCACAAGGACAAAATCGTACTACGACCCCATCCGGCTTTTCTACCTAAGGTGGTGTCGGCTTTTCACTTGAATCAAGACATTGTTCTGCCTTCCTTTTTTCCAAACCCGCGGACGGCGGGGGAAAAATTATTACACTCTCTAGATCTAGTGAGAGCGGTAAAGGTGTATCTGCAAGCAACCGCTCAGATACGTAAAACAGATGTTTTGTTTATTTTACCAGATGGGCCCAAGAAGGGCCAAGCGGTATCAAAATCCACCATTTCCAGGTGGATTAGACAAGTAATTATTCAAGCTTATGGTTTAAAGAACAGGACTCCTCCTTTTCCTGTTAAGGCGCACTCTACCAGGGCGATAGGTGCTTCATGGGCAGTGCACCACCAGGCTTCGATGGCTCAGATCTGTAAAGCTGCAACTTGGTCTTCAGTCCATACATTTTCCAAATTCTATCAAATAGATGTGAAAGGACATGAGGATTCCGCCTTCGGGCGAAGTGTGCTGCAGGCAGCAGTATAGGGCTTCTGGTCCGCAAGCGGCCTGTTTTGATCTGTGTCTCCCCCCCTTCATATGAGCATTGCTCTGGGACGTCCCATTATGTAATGACTAGCTCTGTGTCCCGTGGTGTATGATAAAGAAAATAGGATTTTTATAACAGCTTACCTGTAAAATCCTTTTCTTGGAGTACACCACGGGACACAGAGGTCCCCCCCCCCCCTTCTTATGGGAACCTTACTGCTTTGCTACAAAACTGAGGTACTTCCCTGATGGGAGGGGTTATATGGAGGGGAACTGTCTTCCATTGGTTGTGCCAGTGTCCAATCACCGCTGGTGACCCTTAACCCATTATGTAATGACTAGCTCTGTGTCCCGTGGTGTACTCCAAGAAAAGGATTTTACAGGTAAGCTGTTATAAAAATCCTATTTTTTTTTTTTCATATAAATGTCGTCACTTTTCAATTGGCTTATAAAAGCTTTGCGAAGAATAGAAGAGACACGGCGTAGAATCTTTGTTAGAAAGTCCTCGCGGATTAAGTGCGATATTCTTTCATATTCTCCCCAATCTTCCATTTAAGGGGATTTCTGGTTTTAAATAAAAGTAATCGGCTTTTCAACACAACTAAAGGAAACTCGAGACAACCCCCCAAAGTGTCCCCAGAGGGAAAATACGCCAATGGACTATCTCTGCACCTAAAAGTTACATGGAAATCATAATATAAAAATACATTTCATCAGTACAAAGACACATAAAAAAAAAATTGATCTCATATTCACACAATGTGGTTTGTATAAAAACCTAGTCATGGCCAAAAATATTGGCACCCCCCTGCACTTCTGTCAGATAATTCACCACTTTGCCCATAAAATAGTTGCAATTACAAATGTTTAGGCGTTCTCATGTTTATTACTTTGTATTGGTGCGATGCAAAAAAAGTGCAACAATTGTAACAATTTTTTGGGGGGTAACGTGGTGCATTATCTGGCAAATGCAGGGGTGCCAATATTATTGGCCATGACTATATCACTGGGGAGTGTAACTGCGGCGGCTGGTCCGGAAGCAGTTAGAAATAGACTTTGATTTGTTTATTGCCGGCATAATTGCTTTGATACATGTTTTATACCTGTCTGGAGTTGACCTTTTTAGGGTTAGGTTCACATCTATGCGGCTCTGCGGGCCGCGATTTGCGCGGGGAGTGGCGGCCCAATAATTTGAATGGGCTGCCATGCTTCCTGAAACGCAGGGAGAAGGGTCCCTGCAGCATCTCTGAAATCGCAGCCCGAATGGGAACTCCAGGTGCCATTTCCAGTGCATGCTGTGTGTGCCATTGGGATTATGCCACTCGCATGCGTTTTTCAGCTGCAGCCACCCCCGCTCATACTGTAATGATAGTTTAACCACAAAAGGGTTAATATGGATTCTACTACTGTTCCGAATTGTAAAGTTTAGATAACATTGCGTGCATGCTTGAAAGCAAGACTCCGACACGTCCGTGCAGATCCGTTACTTCCGTATCTAATGATTTATTACAGGCAGTACTAAACTTTTTACACACAGCATGATACGTCACTATTATGTTAATGTGACACTAATAAGCGCATCTGATTGGCTGCAATACAGAAAGAGTACAGAAACGTGATGATTATGCTGGGCTGTCCCTCTGGTCCTATCTTCATATCCGCATTCCAAAGATGTGTGGGAGAAGGGGGTATCTGCCATTTTCTGTCTTCTCCAGTCTTTTCGGTGGGAGGAGGTGTTATTAGAGGCTGAGTAAGGAAGGATTACAGCAGTGGTGTAGATGAAAAAGCAATCTAGACTTTATAGTATAGTGAAGATGCATAGAGAATAGACATTTTCTAGTTTAACATTATTTTGCTCATCACATTCCTTCACAATAGAAGTGTGAATCTAGACCAAAGTGTCATTTAGCGGTGTTGTTGAATCAAGAAATCGTTCGGTTTTCACCTTTTGCGGGTGATCGGTATTTTTTTACATTTTCTCTTCTATATCTGGTGTCGGACTTGTTGAATTTGATTTATTTGGGCGCCAACTGCTGGTTCAGATCATTTGAAGTGATAACTTTACAGATCTATAGATTTGGGGGGCCTGATCTTTAATGGGCAGTTTGTTTTTTTTGTTTTTTTCTTTAAACTTGTAGATGGAAGCGATCGGAACTCTAAACGAGGACATGAGGCGCCATTTCCGTATGAAGCTGAGAAACATCTTCACCAAATTTATCCGCAAATTCGGGTAAGACGAGGAGGTGAACGTTGTATAGAAACCGTCCCATAGGACAAGACGGTCTTTATCCCTCCCCCCCCCCCTCTAACGGACAGGATATTGGAATAATGTGTGGTAACAATCCTGCGCTGTCCCTTTAAAGTGGTTGTCCCACCTGCAAGAGAAAGGCATAATGAGCTATTATGACTAGCATAATAGCTCATTATGTTCCACTTACCTTAGATCGGGGCCCCCGAAGCCGTCCTCGTCCCTCACTGCAGACGCAGACATCACTGTGGCGATAGCCGGAATGTTACTTCCGGGTATCGCCGCACCAGCCAATCACAGCGCCGCTCCGGCGCTGTGATTGGCCGGAGCGGCGGAGACGTCACTCTGCGCATGCGCGCGGGAGGCGTCCCACTCTGCTACGCCCAGCGATTGCTGGGAAGTAGCCGAGTATGTCAATGGGATTAACCCCATAAATGCGCCGTTGTCTACGGCGCGCATGCGCCGTAGATAGCAAGCGCTTGACATTTTAGTAAATATCTCCTAAACCGTGTAGGTTTAGGAGATATTTCTTGCACCTACAGGTAAGCCTTAATCTAGGCTCACCTGTAGGTGCAAGTTGAAAAAGTGGGTTTACAATCACTTTAACAAATATTCTTCAATGTCAGTGAATGTGAATCGAAAAATTACATAAATACATAAAAATAGATACATAAAATATTGGCTACAAACACAAATTTGTGTTCCCACAATAAACAGTAAATCAAGCAATATATATATATATATATATATATATATATATATATATATTTTTTTTCACACCCTGACCAGACACTTTATTTGGGTCCCCCTTGCTAGTTGCGGGTTGGACCCCCTTTGGCCTTCATTCTTGGTGGCACAGATGGAAACCTTCATAGTGCTCCATAGTGACATGATAACATCACACAGTTGCTACAGATTTGTCGGCTGCACATCCATGATGCCAATCTCTGTTCCACCACATCCCAAAGGTGCTCTATTGGATGAGATGTGGTGAGTGTGGAGGCCATTGGAGGACAGGGACCTCATTGTCCAGTGGTGAGATGATTGGAGCTTTGTGACATGGTGCATTATCCTGCTGGGAGGAGCCATCAGAAGATGGGGACACTGTAGTCATAAAGGGATAGACATAGGGGGCCCAAAGTGGGCCCATCCCCCACACCATTACACCCCCACCACCAGCCTGAACCGGTGATACCCCATCCCCCACACCATTACACCCCCACCACCAGCCTGAACCGGTGATATCCCATCCCCCACACCATTACACCCCCACCACCAGCCTGAACCGGTGATATCCCATCCCCCCACACCATTACACCAACACCACCAGCCTGAACCGGTGATACCCCATCCCCCACACCATTACACCCCCACCACCAGCCTGAACCGGTGATAGAAGGCAGGATGGATCCATGCGCCAAATTCTGACCCGACCATCTGAATGTCGCAGCTGAAATCCGACTCATCAGATCCGGCAACGTTTTTCCAATCTTCTATTGTCCAATTTTGGTGATCCTGTGCCAATTGTAGCCTCAGTTTCCTTTTCTTATCTGACAGGAGTGGCCCCCGGTGTGGTCTTCTGCTGCTGTAGCCCATCTGCTTTAAGGTTGGATGTGTTGTGTGTTCAGAGATGGTGATCTGCATACCTTGGGTGTAACGAGGGGTTATTTGAGTTACTGTTGTCTTTCTATCCTCTGGAACCAGTCTGCCCATTCTCCTCTGACCTCAACAAGGCATTTTCCTCCACACAACTGCCACTCACTGGATATTTTCTCTTTTTCCCACCATTCTCTGTAAACCCCAAGAGATGGTTGTGTGTGAAAATCCCAGAAATACTCAGACCGGCCCGTCTGACACCAACAACCATGCCACGTTCAAAGTCACCTAAATCCCCCTTTCTTCCCCCATTCTGATGCTCGGTTTGAACTTCAGCAAGTCGTCTTCACCACGTCTAGAGGCCTAAATGTATTGAATTGCTGCCATGTGATTGGCTGATTAGCAATTTGTGTTACCGAGCAACTGAACAGGTGTACCTAATAAAGTGGCCGGTGAGTGTATATTTTTGAAAGCCTTCTTACTTTACAGCATTTCTCCACATCTGCCTAAAACTTTTGCATAGTGCTGTATAGTACAGATTCCCATAGAAGTGACAGTTATTAAAAGTATCCCAAGATGACCTTGACTGAAGTGCTCTACTCTTCCACACATGAACACCACTTCCATCCAGTCCGTATGGTACATCAAAAATCATAGGGGCTGGCGAAACCGTGCTGCGGGGCTGGCGAAACCGTGCTGCGAGGCTGGCGAAACGGGGCTGCGAGGCTGGCGAAACGGGGCTGCGGGGCTGGCGATACCGGGCTGCGGGGCTGGCGGTACCGGGCTGCGGGGCTGGCGGTACCGGGCTGCGGGGCTGGCGGTACCGGGCTGCGGGGCTGGCGGTACCGGGCTGCGGGGCTGGCGGTACCGGGCTGCGGGGCTGGCGGTACCGGGCTGCGGGGCAGGCGGTACCCGGTGCCAGCCCGCAGAAAAGAAGATGAATCCCTGAACTTCCCGCACTCTTCTATTACCTTGCTGAGCTTGGAGTCTGGAAAGCTCATTGGAGAGCGGCCCAGTCATCGTTTTCCTTTTCCAAACCAACTATTAACTTGTGTGTCAAATGTAACGCTTTTCTGTATTCAGCTAACCGTATTATTTTGGTATTTTGGTATTTTGTTAGATTTGATCTGGTGAAGAGCATGTTACCGGAGGAATACCACAAGGTTCTGGTCAATATCCGTAAAGCAGAGGCTAAAAACAAGAAACAAAAGGCCCTGAAAGAAGCCGCCTCCAATACAGACGAAGGTGATGATGAGGATAAAGGGCACAAGGGAGACAGGTAGGTTTTTTCAAATGGTAACGATAACATGCTGAATGGTTTTACCTCATTAACCTCTTCAGGTCCTCCCCCCAACAGTCTTACTGCTACGGGGCGGCACCTGTGCGCCGGATCACATGTGTGTGTATATGCATGATCCGGTCCTCCTGGGTAGGGCGCACTCATACGCCCGATCACACACAGCGGGAGTCCAGCGGCCGGGTACTGCAGATTCTATATCCGCCGGCACCCACAGATTTGTTCACTACACAGGCAGAACAAGGAAGGAATGGATCCTGTGTTCCTGCAAAGCAAAGGACATGGATCCATGCCTTCCCTTAGTAAAAGTACAAATTCTGGATGGACCCTCTGCACACGGCTCTATACAGCCTTCCCAGAGAACTATGCAATGAAAACCAGGGATATTTTAGTTTGCATATAGTGCAATACATGTTTAAGCCGACCACCTGTAGCTTATGGCCAGTCCTACTCTGCTCTGCCAATGAATGCAAATGCTACGGTGAACACCATGCCAGCCTGGGTCATAGAGACGCAATGTGGGGGAGATTTACCAGGTTCAGGTCTGGTCACTGGCCTGCGTTCCCAACAGAGAAAAGATCTACCTGTGCTCAAATCCCTGAAGCTTCCCTTAGTAAAAGCACCTCCCCCACACTACACAAAATCAATAGCTAGTCACTCAGTTAACCCGTTTTTTTTTTTTTTTTAGCACTGATTACTGAAAAAAAAAAAAAGTATGTGTGTGTGTGTGTATATATATATATATATATATATATGTGTGTGTGTATATATATATATATATATATATATATATATATATTTGTGTTTCCCTGAAAATAAGCCCAGGTCTTATATTTATTTTGGCAACAAAAGACACAGTAGGGCTTATTTTCGGGGTAGGTCTTACCATGTAATGTGATGTCTTCTCTCCCCCTCTCCCTCCCTGCCTGTCAGGAATCCCCCAGTGTGAACTGAGTTAAAATGCTTGTAAAATCCTATAGTTTACTATATTACAGTATTATATTGTCAGTGGGGCAAACGTACAGAATCGGCCGATCAAATACTTTTTTCCCTGGCGTTGAAAAGCGCTGCTAAAACGACAATAAAATTAGCGGCACTAATGCGGCCAGCGCCTCCGTGTGAAAATTACCTAAAGGAATACGGTTTGTTTCTTAAAAAAAAAAAATAATTTTGCCGTAGACTGTATACCTAATGCAAAAAATAAATAAAAAAATAACGCTGCGCTCTTTTTTGATTTGTAGCATTGAGGAGATTTTAGCGGACACAGACGAGGAGGAAGAGGAGAATGAGAAGAAGACGAAGCAGCAGAGCAAACAGCAGAAGAAGCAGACGCGGCAGATGAGCCGAGCCTGGCTGAAGGAAGGGGAGGGAGATGAACCTCTGAACTTCCTCGATGCCAACGCCGCGCAGAGAGTATTAGGTGAGGCATTGTGCGATTTTTTTATTTTTTTTTTTTTTCTTTTTTTTTTTTTTCTTTCCTCCCCCCAGGTCCGAAAGCTCGACACATAGTAAACAAAGTCATTAGAGGGAAGCCCCAACATCTCTTCCTAACCCAACTATTGTGTGTTGTGCCGAAGTCGAGTATTTTTATATATTATAAACCTGCACAAACTCGCACACCGCACGCAGATTAATTAAAGCTGAATGAGAATCGTTAAGTGTTTTGTGTGTTTGAGCCGTGAATAAAATCGCCATGGGGGCTGGATAATCGCTGCAATTCAGTGTTTTAAATGAAGGAGGTAGAGCGACGGAACTGTGGACACTCTGTAAACACGCTGCAGGGGAGAGCCGTGTTAATTTCAGCATGGCAGTCTCATTTACATTAACCGCTTCCAGGCCGCCTACTGCATATATATATATACACTGCAGCAGGGCGGCGCCCGACTGTGCATAACCACATACCTGTGCGCGTTTTTTTTTTTTTTTTTCCACGAGGTCTCTGGCATGCTCGCGCATCTCGTGACCTGCTCCCGCTGTGATTGGACACCGCGGGAGCCAGTCAGCAGGATTCGGCGGCCGCGATTCCCACTGGCCGCCCGCCATTATTCGCAGGAGAGGCAGAACGGCGGCCTACCTATGTAAACAAGGCAGATCGCCGTTCTGTGAGGGAGGAAAATGGTGCTCTTGTGTTTTTTCAAGCTTTTTTTATATATTACAAACCTGCACAAACATACGGTTACATAGTTACATAGTAGGTAAGATTGAAAAAAGACACAAGTCCATCCTATGTGTGTGATTCTATGTCAGTATTACATTATATATCCCTGTATGTTGTGGTCGTTCAGGTGATTATCTAATAGTTTTTTTAAACTATCAATGCTCCCCGCTGAGACCACCGCCTGTGGAAGGGAATTCCACATCCTTGCCGCTCCTGCAGTAAAGAACCCTCTACATAGTTTAAGGGTAAACTGCTTTTCTTCTAATTTTAATAAGTGGCCACGTGTCTTGTTAAACTCCCTTCCGCAAAAAAGTTTTATCCCCGAGCCGTTATCACAAGAAGTGGGCGGGGACGTCCTTCCTCCGCTCCGCCCAGGTCTCCCATCCCACCGGGAGACCAGAGCGACCAGCCGTCACGTAGGTACCAAAAACATAAAAATATTTTAAAATGACAATTTTATCGTGTTATGCCGCGTACACGCGGCCATTTTTAATGTCATTGAAAAAAAATGGATTTTTCTCGACGTGATTCTTTTCAAGCCTGCCTTGCCTACACACTATCGTGGAAAAAGAATGCTGGATTAAAGCGCGGTGACGTACAACATGTACGACGGCACTAGGGCTGCAACGAATAATCGATATTATCGATAATAATCGATAATGAAAATCGTTGTCAACGATTTTCATTATCGATTAGTTGGTCTGCACCTTGCGCCTGTCCGTCCGTTGCAAAAATCCTTCCCTCCTGTGTACTGTAATCCTTCCTGTGTCTCCTTCTTGTGTCCTCTGCGCCGCTGTGACCAGGCACGTCCTCGCCGCTGCACGTCCGCGGCGCGCCTCTCCTCCTCGCTGACGTAATTCCCACAGATCTTCTCAGACCCGCCCGCTGCTGCCTCGATGGAACAGAGAGGCGAGGGCGAGAAGCTGTGAGGAGACTGAGCCGAGCTGCAGCGTGAAAAAAGGTAGCGGCTAAGTGAAAAAAGTGCACAGCACACACATACAGTACAGTGCCCCAACTTATGTATTCCTGGGAGGGAGGGGGGAGAATAGTCATAGCCCCATTGGTGTTTCTGGGGGGGGGGAATAGTGCCCCATTGGTGTTTCTGGGGGGGGGGGGGTAGTGCCCCATTGGTGTTTCTGGGGGGATAGTGCCCCATTGGTGTTTATGGGGGGGAATAGTGCCCCATCATTGGTGTCCCCGGGAGGAATAATGCCCCGTCCTTGGTGTCCCCGGGAGGAATAATGCCCTGTCCTTGGTGTCCCCGGTAGGAATAATGCCCCATCATTGGTGTCCCCAGGAGGAATAATGCCCCATCATTGGTGTCCCCGGGAGGAATAATGCCCCATCATTGGTGTCCCCGGTAGGAATAATGCCCCATCATTGGTGTCCCCGGTAGGAATAATGCCCCATCATTGGTGTCCCCGGTAGGAATAATGCCCCATCATTGGTGTCCCCGGGAGGAATAATGCCCCATCATTGGTGTCCCCGGGTAGGAATAATGCCCCATCATTGGTGTCCCCGGTAGGAATAATGCCCCATCATTGGTGTCCCCGGTAGGAATAATGCCCCATCATTGGTGTCCCCGGGAGGAATAATGCCCCATCATTGGTGTCCCCGGGTAGGAATAATGCCCCATCATTGGTGTCCCCAGGAGGAATAATGCCCCATCATTGATGTCCCCGGTAGGAATTCATTATTAATTTTAAATAAACGAATAAATGGCACATTACGTTTTTTTTATGATTTTATCCGCATAATCGAAAAAATAATCGGCCGATTAATCGATTATGAAAATAATAGTTGCAGCCCTAGACGGCACTATAAACGGGAAGTTCCATTCGGATGGCGCCACCCTTCATGTTAGTAAATTTTGGTGAGAGACGATAAGCGCTTTTCAGCCTCGTGCTCTTCAGTCCGTTACAGCGTGAGGAATGTGCTATCTCCATTATGAACGCTAGTTTTACCAGAAGATGCGCTCCCGTCTCATCACTTGATTCTGAGCATGCGCATATTTTTTCACGTCGTTCAAGCCTACACACGGGCGTTTTTCATGACCAGAAAAACGACGACGTGAAAAACGACGAGAACAATTAGAGCATGTTCCAGTTTTTTCATGGCTATTTTTCGCGTTGTGAAAAATGCTCTGAAGCCCACACACCATTTTTAATGACCATTTTAAAAAATTGCATTTTTCTCCTCATTAAAAATGGTCGTGTGTACACGGCATGAGAGTAGCATTAAAAAATGCACGAAAACACAATGCGTATGCAGACACATAGATACTTTCAAGGTCCATTCAACATATAAAACGCCACCATGTAATAAAGGGATTTTTATAACAGCTTACCTGTAAAATCCTTTTCTTGGAGTACATCACGGGACACAGAGCGACTTAGTCATTACTAATGGGTTATATAGATTACCTTCAGGTGTTGGCACTGGCCAATTCCAAACCGGAAGTACCCTCCCCTATATAAGCCCCTCCCATCCGGGAGCACCTCAGTTTTGTAGCCAAGCAATAAGTGTCCCAAAAAGAGGGGTGGGAGCTCTGTGTCCCGTGATGTACTCCAAGAAAAGGATTTTACAGGTAAGCTGTTATAAAAATCCCTTTTTCTTTTTCGTACATCACGGGACACAGAGCGACTTAGTCATTACTAATGGGACGTCCCAAAGCAATGCCAAATGAGGGGAGGGATACATAAGCTGGGCGCCATCAGGCATGAGGATCTTTTGCGGCCTGCAACACACTGCGCCCAAAGGCGACATCCTCCTGACTTCTAACGTCTACCTGGTAGAATCTAGTAAACGTGTGTACTGAAGACCATGTTGCGGCCTTACATACTTGAGCCAGGGAGGCCTGGTGATGCACTGCCCATGAAGTTCCAACTGCTCTTGTGGAGTGCGCCCTAACTTTGAACGGAGGCGGTCTCTTTCTCAAGCCATAGGCTTGTATTATGACCTGTCGAATCCACTTGGCTAATGTAGATTTTTGATGCTGCCTGACCCTTTCTGGGGCCTTCCGGCAGAACAAACAAAGTATCCATTCTGCGAATCTGAGCAGTGGCTTTTAGATAAGCTTTAACTGCTCTTACTACATCCAAAGAATGCAATAACTTTTCCTCTACCGAACTAGGTTTGGGGAAAAAGGAAGGAAGAACCACATCTTGGTTCAAATGAAACCTCGATACCACCTTGGGAAGAAAGGCTGGATGAGGACGTAATACTACTCTGTCCTTATGGATAACCAGATATGGCTCCTTACAGGACAAGGCGGCTAATTCCGATACTCTTTTAGCCGAACAAACGGCTACTAAGAAAATCAATTTCCTGGTGAGAAGAACCAAGGAAATGTGTTGCAATGGTTCAAACGGTTGTTTCTGTAGAACTGACAGAACCAGGTTTAAGTCCCAAGGACATATGGGAATATTAACGGGAGGGCTAATACGCATCACTCCTTGTATGAAAGCTTTGACTAGTGAATGCGAAGCCAAGGGCCTTTGAAAAAATATTGACAAGGCCGAAATCTGACCCTTGATAGTACTCAAGGCAAGCTTCCTATCTACAGCCCACTGTAGGAAGTCCAAAATCCTCCCTATCACGTACTTACGTGGATGCCATTTCTTGGCCTCACACCACTTAATGTACGCTTTCCAGATCCTATAATAGATCTGCCTGGATACCGGCTTCCTGGCATTGATCATGGTAGATACCACAGAATTAGAGAGCCCTCTCTTTTTCAGAATGTGGGCTTCAATAGCCAGGCCGTCAAACCTAGGGCTGGTAAGGAAGGGTGGTATATCGGTCCCTGCGACAGCAGGTCCGGACGATGTGGGAGGGTCCAAGGACTCCTCACTGACATTTTTACAATCTCTGCGTACCATGCCCTTCGGGGCCACGCTGGAGCCACCAGAATCACTGGTTTCTTTTCTACCCTGATTCTGCGGATTAATCGCGGTAACAATTGTGGCGGTGGGAATGCATATATCAGCTTGAACTGATCCCAAGGGAACACTAGGGCATCCGAGCCGCAAGCTAGAGGATCCCTTGTGCGAGACACAAATCTGTCCACCTTTGCGTTGAATCTGGATGCTAGCAGATCTACATCCGGTGTTCCCCACCGCTGGCATATTGCCTGGAAAACCTCGGGGTGAAGAGACCATTCCCCTGGGCATAATTGTTGGCGACTTAAAAAGTCCGCTCTCCAATTTTCCACTCCTGGGATGAAAACCGCGGATATGGCTGGGACATATTTTTCTGCCCACTCCAGGATGCAATTTGCTTCCCTCTGGGCTGCACGACTCCTGGTGCCACCCTGGTGATTGATATATGCCACTGCTGTGGCATTGTCTGATTGAATTCTGACAGGGGACCCTTGGAGTTTGGATGTCCATGCTACTAGGGCATACCGGGCTGCTCGTATCTCTGAGAGATTGATGGGCAGGGCCTTTTCTGCTTCTGACCACTTGCCCTGGAGAGACCATTGCTCCAGTACTGCCCCCCAGCCTATGAGGCTGGCATCTGTAGTGACTACCTTCCAAGAAACCGGACTGAAGGGTTTCCCTTTTTCCAGATTCTGGGGCACCAACCACCAATGGAGGCTCTTGTGAACGGAAGGGGACAGGGACATTGGTAAGTCTAAAGCCTGAACTTTTTTGTTCCAGGCTGACAGTATGGCCCTTTGCAAATTCCTTGAATGGAATTGACCGTAGGGTACCGCTTCGAATGAAGCCACCATTTTTCCCAGCAGCCACATGCAGAGGCGTATGGATGGTTTTCTTTTTGTACCCACTAAGTGGGTCAAATCTTTTAAAGACGACGCCTTCTCTGGAGGTAAGAAAATCTTTCTCTGATTTGAATCCAGCCTTAGCCCTAAGTATTCCAGACTTTTGACTGGTCTTAGAGCTGACTTGTCCCGGTTGATAATCCAACCGTGATATTCCAGATACTTGATTGTCTTGTGAATAGCTACTTCCAGCTTTTCCACTGAGTGGTCTATTAGTAGCAGGTCGTCTAGATATGCCATTATCGTTACACCCTGTGTTCTTAGATTGGCCAATAGTGGGGCCAGAACCTTTGTGAACACTCGTGGTGCTGTGGCCAGACTGAAAGGTAAGGCTCTGAACTGAAAATGGCGCCCTTCTACTGCAAAGCGTAGAAATTTCTTTTGGGCCGGAAAGATGGGAATATGCAGATAAGCATCCTTTATGTCGATCGAGGCTAACCATTCCTGCCCTTGTAGGGCGGTGGCCACCGATCGGATCGACTCCATCCGAAAAGTCCTGATATTTAGGAACTTGTTTAGCCCTTTTAGATTTAATATGGGCCTCATGTCCCCATTTGGTTTGGGGACTGTGAAAAGGTTTGAGTAAAACCCGAATCTGCTTTCTTCCAGGGGAACCTTCATGATTACACCTTGGAGCAATAGTTGTTCTAGTGCCAGAAGGAGGGATCCTCTCTTCTGGTGATCTCTTGGCACGTTTGACCTCATAAATTGGGCAGGAGGAGTGCCTTTTAACTCCAGCTTGTATCCCAGACTTACTGCGGAGAGCACCCATCTGTCTCTGATGGTGTCCCGCCAGGTCTCTGTGAACAACTGAAGTCTTCCCCTCACCCGATTGAGTGGGGGCAACGCTTCATGCCTTGGGGGGAGGTTTTGTACCTCTCTTGATCCAGGGCTTCTTGTTACCCTGTGATTGTCCCTGATTTCTGCCCCCTGAATTTGACCACGGAGGCCGTCGGAACTGCTTCACAGCCGATGTGCCCGGGACTGGAGAAGTAGGCCTCTTAAAAGAAGGACTTCTACCCTTGTTCTTAACCGGTAAGAGTGAACTTTTACCGGCAGAAATTTTCTGGATATATTTGTCCAGATCTTCTCCAAATAAGCGTTCTCCATGAAATGGGAAGCTAATCAGCAATTCTTACAGGGAGCTTCAGCAGACCAGTTTTTGAGCCATAGAAGCCTACGCATATGTACTACAGACAGCGTAAAGCGGGAGGCCTGTTGGATTGTATCCTTTATGGCGTCCACCGCAAAACACAAGGCTCTAGGCAGGTCAGCTAGGGCAAGAGCCTGCTGATCTGGTAAGTCCCTTAAGACTTGTTTCAACTGATCTTTCACTGCTTGGCAGACTCCAATCGCTGCTACCGCAGGTTGTGTCACCATGCTTGCTGTAGAGAAAGCAGATTTTAGTAAAGACTCCAATTTTTTATCTATTGGGTCTTTGAACATTGGAACATTATCTACTGGACATGTCAGTGATTTGTTAACAGAAGAGATGGCTGCGTCCACTGTAGGGACCCTCCATTTTTTTATGAACTTATCCTCCATGGGATAGATCACCGGAAATCTCTTGGGGGGAGCAAATATTTTATCAGGATGCTCCCAATCCTGGTAAATAAGCCCTTCTAATAAAGGGTGGATTGGGAAGGAACAGACAGCCTGGGGAGCTTTTAGCGACCCCAGCGAGGAAACCGTAGTGGATGGTGGTTCCGCCAGAGGCATTTTAAATGCTGATCGGACCATGTTAGTCAGAGACTGAACCCATAATCTTTCAGCCTGAGATGCTGAGAGAGGTTCTTCCACTGTTGATTCCTCCATAACTGAATCAACCTCATCCTGATCCCCTTCAGGTAGGTCGATCTCTGTGTGGGGCTGTTCCTCCACTAACAGGCACTCTGAAGGAGGAGACGGAGATCGGACGCGCTTTTCCTGTGACAGGGAAGCAGCGATCAATGCTGTTAATCTCTCTTCCAATCCTCCCAAAGTTGAGGATAAAACCTCCTCCTGTTATATATACAGGAGCAGGTGGACTGGGGACAGCCGCAGCACCAGGCATTCCTGCGGGGTTTCTACGGCTACTGACCTCTGAATTCTCAGGGGAGATTGGTGCAGTACAAGCATGCCCAAAATCCTCAGAGCCCGACGGAGACCCTTTTGGCTTCCTGGAAGACCTATTTCCGGAGCGTCTGGACGACATATCCTTTAAGCACAAAGCTGAGGTATTCCCGTCGTCATACACCAATTTTTGCTGGTAATAGTCTAACACAGTTGCTGCTATATACCAGCTGGTGTCCACTAAAGTGCCTTTCTATGGGGATGCCTGCATCAACCGCCTCTGTGTGCCACTGTTTGTTGCTAGCTCTGTTTGCATCCAGCTGACACTTGTACTGTGTCTTTATACAAGCTGGGACGCCTGCACATGCGCAGAAGCGCCGTGGCGCGCATCGAGCGTCATCCACCCGCCCCGCCCCTTTTTTTTCATAGGAGGCGCGTGCACGCGCCCGCGCCCGTGCGCCATTGGCGCCCTTTTCGAAATCAAACAGGGACTAGGAGCCAGGGCCCTTTTTGCCGGAGGGCCTGTGCGGTGGATGAGCGCAGCAACAGGGCAGAGGAAGTGGATTCCCACAGAGAAACTTACCAACTGCCTGGATCTTTTGACTTGAGAAAACCAAAGATCCACATGACAAGAAAAATGGACTACAGCGGCCTCTAGTGGTTTAACACAGGTACCGCGGTCCCTTTTTTTTTTTTTTTTTTTTTTTCTTGACTACTATTAAAATTTTACATTTTCAGTAGTTACAGGCAAACACAGATATTTAGCGGGAATACCGTTAGGTAACAGACAGAAAGACAAATTAGGCTTGGGGGTCCCCCAATAAAACCAAGTTCCTGGGGGCCCCCACTTACCTGATCCCCGCCGCAGGACTTTGTTTGGTCCACAGAAGTCCAAACTTCACCTATCACGGCAGGCATTGTAATTAAACCTTCAGGGACCGGGTTCCCAAGGATTCCACTCCCCTGGACCTGTATAGCACCCTGCACAGACAACATCTTGGTCGTGGGTATGACCAGAGCTCTGGATCCCAGGGTCCAGCCCTCCTAAGAGAAGCATTACAGGCAAAACCTTGCTCTTCTGCTGCAAGGCCCGGGTACCGACCGTTTAGCTATGAAGCTTTTTTGGTGGGATCCGGAACAGCTTACTAAGGCCCAAAAGAACCTGTACGCAAGCCCAGTGAAAACACATGTTACTCTTTGGCCAACACCTTAGACACTGGCAAAAAACTGAGGTGCTCCCGGATGGGAGGGGCTTATATAGGGGAGGGTACTTCCGGTTTGGAATTGGCCAGTGCCAACACCTGAAGGTAATCTATATAACCCATTAGTAATGACTAAGTCGCTCTGTGTCCCGTGATGTACGAAAAAGAAACATGAACATAGGACATTGCATATAAACCTCAACGCGTTTCAATGCTTGACACAAATCATCTTCAGGGCGATGTATCACAATGGTATATTAACACCTTCCCGCCCGGTCTATAGAAGATTGGGGGCTTTAGCGTTCTGACCAGACGTCTTATGACTAGAGGTCGACCGGTATATCGGCTGATATTTGGCCAATTTGGAGAAATCGGCATTGGCCGATTATTCAAATTAGGCCGATCTTGAACACTGGCCGCACCTCTGCAAGTAGAGTGTAAGGAGGGAGGAGCAACGTGGGGTTCCTCCTCCCCTCTCCACACTCTGTTGGCAGAGCAGCGCCGTGGTGTGTGAAACTGTATGGAGAGAGAAGCTGTCAAAATTAAGGTTAATGTCGGGGGTGGGCGGGACCCAGCTATCCAACACCAGCCAATGGGATCTGGGCGGGCCGCTACTTGTATGTGTCCCCGCCCCTTTCTTAAACAGCATAATCATTGGCTGGTGTTGGTTCGCTGCTGGGTCCTGCCTACCTCCGACATCACCGCTGAATTTGTCAGCTCCTCTCTCTGCATTCAGTTTCACACAGTTACACTATCGGCTGTGAAACCTGCCTTTGCCAGCCAGTGCCATCTGCCAGTGCCAACCAGTGCCCACCTGCCAGTGCAATCTGTACTGAGGACATAGAGTGTGTGGTAAAGTGACCGGAGCAAGCAGGGGGAGTGGAGTGGGTGAGTTTGTGAGACGAAGGGGGAAAACAAAATCGGCCGCAAAAATCGCCATCATATATATCGGCCGCCCCGATTTCTAAATATCGGCATCGGCCAGAGAAAACCCCATATCGGTCGACCTCTTCATATGACGTCCTTCACATTGCGGCTCTCGGCGATCGGTGGTGAGCTGTGTGGATAAAGGACTGCATACATTGATGTCTCCAACCTTTCTTGATCCATTTCACCACTCCTGGCTTTGCTCACAAGGATAGGGGATGATGACGATAACACCGTTTTCGGACGATATGTTTCGGCCGCCGACATTTTGGTGCATCTCTAATCTGCAACCAATATTTGGGCCTTGCCTACAGTGAGGGGGGAAAACAGTGTTTGATCGGCTGCTGATTTTGTACATTTGCCCCGCTGACAAAGAAACGATCAGTCTAATTTTATTGGTCGGTTTATTTATAACAGTGAGAGAATAACAACAAAAATATCCAGAAAAATGCATTTCCACAAAGTTTTATAAATTGATTTGCATTTTACTGAGTGAAATAAGTATGTGAACCCTTCACAAAACATGACTTAGTACTCGGTGGAGAATCCCTTGTTGGCAATCAGAGGTCAGACGTTTCTTGGAGTTGGCCTCCAGGTTCGCACACATCCCAGGAGGGATTTTGTCCTCTTTGCAGATCCTCTCCAAGTCATTAAGGTTTTCAGGCTGACGTTTGGTAACTCGAACCCTTAGCTCCCTCCACATATTTTCTATGGGAAGAAGGTCTGGAGACTGGCTGGGCCACTCCAGGACCTTAATGTGCTTCTTCTTGAGCCACTCCTTTGTTGCCTTGGCCGTGTGTTTTGGGTCATTGTCATGCTGGAAGACCCATCCATGATCCATCTTCAATGTCCTTGCTGAGGGAAGGAGGTTCTCGCCCAAGATTTGATGGTACATGGCCCCGTCCATCGTCCCTTTGTTGGGGTGAAGTTGTCCTGTCCCCTTAGCAGAAAAACACCCCCAAAACATAATGTTTCCACCTCCTTGTATGACGGTGGGGGGTGGTGTTTCCCATGTATGACGGTGGGGGGGTGGTGTTTCGCATGTATGACGGTGGGGGGT